>CAUYLG010006663.1:0-89615 GCA_963573385.1 Cacajao melanocephalus | reverse complement strand
CCAGTTTTTGCCCATTCAGTATGATATTGGCAGTTGGTTTGTCATAAATAGCTTTTATTATTTTGAGATACGTTCCATCAATACCTAGTTTATTGAGGGTTTTTAGCATAAAGGGCTGTTGAATTTTGTCAAAGGCCTCTGCATCAATTAAGATAATCATGTGGTTTTTGTCTTTGGTTCTGTTTATGTGGTGAATTATGTTTATTGACTTGCGTATGTTGAACCAGCCTTGCATCCCCAGGATGAAGCCTACTTGATCATGCTGGATAAGCTTTTTGATGTGCTGTTGCAATTGGTTTGCTGGTATTTTGTTGAAGATTTTTGCATCTATGTTCATCATGGATATTGGCCTGAAGTTTTCTTTTCTTGCTGAGTCTCTGCCAGGTTTTAGTATCAGGATGATGTTGGTCTCATAAAATGATTTGGGAAGGACTCCCTCTTTTTGGATTGTTTGGAATAGTTTCAGAAGGAATGGTACCAGCTCCTCTTTGCATGTCTGGC
The DNA here is from genome assembly GCA_963573385.1 of Cacajao melanocephalus. Lineage (NCBI taxonomy): Eukaryota > Metazoa > Chordata > Mammalia > Primates > Pitheciidae > Cacajao > Cacajao melanocephalus. The sequence continues at coordinate 89,114 of CAUYLG010006663.1, read as the reverse complement.
AGAATTTGGCTGTGAACCCATCTGGACCTGGGCTTTTTTTGGGTGGTAGGCTCTTAATTGCTGCCTCAACTTCTGCCCTTGTTATTGGTCTATTCAGGGTTTCGACTTCTTCCTGGTTTAGGCTTGGGAGGATGCAAGTGTCTAAGAATTTATCCATTTCTTCCAGGTTTACTAGTTTATGTGCATAGAGTTGTTCATAATAATCTCTGATGATGATTTATATTTCCGTGGAATCTGTAGTGATATCTCCTTTATCATTTTTTATTGCATCCATTTGGTTCTTCTCTCTTTTCTTTTTTATTAATCTGGCTAGTGGTCTATTTTGTTGATCTTTTCAAAAAACCAGCTCCTGGATTGATTGATTTTTTCAAGGGTTTTTTTGTGTCTCTATCTCCTTTAGTTCTGCTCTGATCTTAGTTATTTCTTGTCTTCTGCTAGGTTTTGAGTTTTTTGATCTTGCTCCTCTAGTTCTTTCAATTTTGACAATAGGGTGTCAATTTTAAATCTTTCCTTGCTTCTCATGTGGGCATTTACTGCTATATATTTTCCTCTAGACACTGCTTTAAATGTGTCCCACAGATTCTGGTACATTGTGTCTTCGTTCTCATTGGTTTCCAAAGACCATCTTTATTTCTGCCTTGATTTCATTGTTGATCCAGTTGAGATTCAGGAGCCAGTTGTTCAGTTTCCATGAAGCTGTGCAGTTCTGAATTAGTTTCTGAATTCTGAGTTCTAACTTGATTGCACTGTGGTCTGAGAGCCTGTTTGTTATGATTTCCATTCTTTTGCATTTGCTGAGGAGTGGTTTACTTCCAATTATGTGATCAATTTTAGAGTAGGTGTGATGTGGTGCTGTGAAGAATGTATATTCTGCGGATTTGGGTTGGAGAGTTCTGTAAATGTCTATTAGGTTTGCTTGGTCCAGGCTTGAGTTCAATTCCTGGATATCCTTGTTAATTTTCTGTCTTGTTGATCTGTTTAATATTGACAATGGGGTGTTAAAATCTCCCACTATTATTATGTGGGAGTCTAAGTCTCTTTGTAAGTCATTAAGAACTTGCTTTATGTATCTGGGTGCTCCTGTATTGGGTTCATATATATTTAGGATCCTTAGCTCTTCTTGTTACATTGATCCTTTTACCATTATGTAATGTCCTTCTTTGTCTCTTTTGGTCTTTGTTGGTTTAAAGTCTTTTTTATCAGAGACCAGAATTGCAACTCTTACTTTTTTTTGCTCTCCATTTGCTTGGTAAATCTTCCTCCATCCCTGTATTTTGAGCCTTTGTGTTTCCTTACATGTGAGATGTGTTTCCTGGATACAGCACACCGATGGCTTTTGGCTTTTTATCCAATTTGCCAGTCTGTGTCTTTTGATTGGGGCATTTAGCCCATTTACTTTAGGGTTAATATTGTCATGTGTGAATTTGATCCTGTCATTTTGAAGCTAGTTGGTTGTTTTGCCCGTTATTTGATGCAGTTTCTTCATTGTGTCAATGCTGTTTACCATTTGGTATGTTTTTGGAATGGCTGGTACTGGTTGTTCCTTTCTATGTTTAGTGTTTGTTTCAGGACCTCTTGTAAAGCAGGCCTGGTGGTGATGAAATCTCTGAGTACTTGCTTGTTTGTAAAGGATTTTATTTCTCCTTCACTTATGAAACTTAGTTTGGCTGGATATGAAATTCTGGGTTGAAAGGTCTTTTCTTTAAGGATGTTGAATATTGGCCCCCACTCTCTTCTGGCTTGTAGGGTTTCTGCTGAGAGATCTGCTGTGAGTCTGATCGGCTTCCCTTTGTGGGCAACCCTACCTTTCTCTCTGGCTGCCCTTAGCATTTTCTCCTTCATTTCAACCCTGGTGAATCTGACGATTATGTGCCTTGGGGTTGCTGTTCTTGAGGAATATCTCTGTGGTGTTCTCTGTATTTCCTGGACTTGAATATTGGCCTGCCTTGCTAAGTTGGGGAAGTTTTCCTGGATAATATCCTGAAGAGTATTTTCCAGCTTGGATTCATTCTCTCCATCACGTTCAACTGTATTTCTGTGTGTGTATCTTCTATCTGCCCACTCTCATGAACTTTCTCTATAGTTTAAAATGGGTTTCTAGTTGATATTTTAGTGAACGTTGTTAGTTTTCTACTTGGCATCTATTAAACCTTCTTTCTAATAGATCAGGTTTTCATTTAAATATCTGTCTTTTTTTCTACGCAACTGTGGCTTTTTGGTGAAAGACTGACTGTTCTCGGGTATAAGGGAAAACACTGATTCGTCTAAGCCTACCAGAATAATTTTCCCTCCCTTGAAACCATGACTGGTTCAGGAATAATGTGATTTAATTTGGGACAATGAAATCTGAGAAGAGATTAGCTGGGGTTTTGGAAATGAGGTCCTCATTTCTGTGAAAGCTACAAGAACCCAGTTCTCTGTTATCCACTAGATATGAGCAAAAAAACTTCTGGCTATTAAAGACAGCCATCCTAAAACCATGGATAGGCAGTGGGGAGGAGGACTTGATATAGAGTCTAGTGGGGCACAAAGACAGGACATGGTTGCATCACTGATGATATTACTCCTGGGTCTACCAAATTTGAGGTCTACTCTATCCCAGGGCTTGTGACTATTATATAAGCCAATAATATTTAATATTTTCAAAGCCAATTTGAATGTGATTTCTGTTAATTTCAACATTAAAAGCCCTAACTAGTTTATTATCTTAGATTTTTGAAGGTAGAATATAATATGAACTATAAAAAATCATTTTATCGCTTTTCTTTTAATACTTCCGTTTTTCTTTTTTTTTTGTCTTATCATATTGGCTGAAGCCATTACAAAAATATTTAATCATAATAATGAAAGTGAGCATTTTTCTATGTTCCTAAATTTAAAGACAATGCCTCTAGTGTATCATTCACTAAGTTTCATATTTCCTATTATCATGCTTAATTTTTTGGTAAACACATGAGCAGTTGTGAAGCAAACCCTCACCATACAGTTGAGGAAACTGAAGCTCAAGAAAGAGGAGTTACCTGTCAAAAGTCATGCAGTTAGCGGAGAGTGAGGATTCAAATCTACACTCTGGAATCCTGTTCCATTGCACCTTCTGCCATTGTTCAAGAACCATGGGGAAATCCCACTTGCCAAAACTCAAGGGACATTTTGGTTTATGTTTTTATCATAAATTTTTCTTTGTTATGATTTTAAAAAAATTTTTTGTTCAACTTTTTCTAATTTCTTTATGATTGTACTGTTACATAGAATGAATACACTAAAACTGGGAAAGGTACCTTAGGTAGAATTGCAGTTCTCTGTGAGGGTAAAGCTGAGGCCAAGAGCTTGGTCTTTGTCACTTGGCCTGAGTGGACTCCACAGGCCCAGCCATGTGCATCTCCCAATCACACATAGCTGATCACACAGGTTGGGAGTGAACCAGTCCAAACTCATCTTCAGAACTGCAAAAACACAAAAGCCTATGCCTTGATGCTAGGGTATTAGCAACAAGGTGTATAACGTGCCTAGTATTACAACTGCAATGTTAGTATTTCAGGAGCCTAAATTATTTACCAGATTACCTGGGGGTTGGGGTGAGGAATCACATGTTCCACGCATTAACAGTGGACTAAAACATCTAGGGCTTCTATTCTCTGTAAGTCCCTGCGCTTTCCCACTTCCATTTCCCCACTAGCAAGGGTGCTGAACATAATATCCTGAGAAAGGCATTGAAGTTCCCTAAATTTCTTGCTTTTCGAGCTTTGCCAGTGGAAAGCCTCAAAGCCTCCTGCTTGCTGGATATTAGTCCTGTGTACTCACCATATACTTCTGATCATCTGGGTATTCCTTCTGGTTCCAGCAACTATCACTCTTTCAATTGGTTGCATTGACATTCATATCTATGAAGGTGCTGGATCATAAATCTCTCCTTCCAGAAGTGACTCCGCAAATCTCCATTCCAGCTGTTCCATTGAGCAAAGAGGACGCAAAAATCAACTGTTACCTCCTTTCCAGATAACCCTCTTCTCCTGCCATCATATTTGTAGTATACTGGAGAGAAACAGCAGTGGTCACTGATCTACTTCTCAGTTAGCTGACCTTTACCTCATCCTCGGGAAAGACATGGCATCTTTCCCCAAAGAATATCCTGTGGCTCTCCAGAGGTTTCCAGGAGATACTGAAACATATAGGCAAGGAAAGCTTCCCTTGTCTCCTGAAGCCAGCAAGGGTTATATTATAATTACAATTTAAAAATTAACTTGCAAGCTGTTGAAAATATACTATAATGACCTCTAGAAAATTAAAAACAAAATTTTGTCATTTCAAATAGACTATTATCTAGGAAGTCATTGTGAATATGCAATTGGTACCAAAACCTTTGTTCTTGGTAGTGAATGAAAGATGTATTTTTAAATGCCATATTTCTGGATGGAAATACACTCTCAAAAACACCTTGAAATACCTCTGGCTTAACGCAAAGACTTTGGAGACTTTGACCATGCCTACTCAGGTAGATCTTTTGTTGATGAATCTCAGAGTAATTGATCAAATTCCCACAAACCTGAGTGGCTTTAACAGTTAAAATGAAAAAAAAGTAGCTAATCAATTAATGATTGTATAAGCAGTAGGGAAAAAATTTAAGTCAGCTCCATTTCGACTGAGTGATCTGAATTGAACATAGTCATGACTTCTGTGTGCTTGCCAAGGGGTTCCTTGACTCTATGACTTTTACGATCTATGATCCGAGTTCATTGATCTTTTAGGTACAAAGATGAAGACCATTTGTTTACCCAAACATTTGTTCTGAGAAAATTTGTTTAAGGGAAAGTGAGTTGACTAAATGAAGCAAAGTGACTTTTGTTTTTGTTTGTTTTTGTTTGATCCATGATATCAAAGAGACTTTTGAAATTTGATATGCTACTAAAGGACATGAAGAAAACCATTGCAATCTATTTGAAACTAAATGGAAGTTAATAACACTTTTCGAACAAGTATTTTATCTATAATTTAAAACATTTATTATGTTTGATACAAGAAAGAGGTAAAGTGGCATTTTGAAAGTGGTTTAATCCACTATCTTAAAACATATTGACTGAATAGACTTCCTATATTGTCTATATTATATTTTTAAAAATTCATATTGACTCAGTTCAGTTTAGCAAACATTTTTTGAATGTATGGATGCTTAGCACTATGCTAGGCCCTGAGTACAGGAAGGTAAATGAAAAGCAGCTCTGGCTCTCAAGGTAATTTCAGTCCAATTAATAAATCACTTACAGTGTCGGTAAATTTGGTAAATGTATAGAACTTTTATTTTATCAAATAGTCCAGGGTGAAATTAGAACAGAGATGAGGACTAGCTGGTTAATAAGCACTAATCCCTTTGTTTAGCAAATGCATTTGCAAAGAAATTACTACATCATCTACTTTCTTGCAGAGAGATTCACAAAATCAGAATTTTATAATTGAAAAAAGTGATAAGATACACATAACCCAACTCCTTTATCATAAATAAGGCAGAAGAGGCTCAATGACTTCCCTGGAGTCAGCTCATGGGGGACAAAATCCAGAATGCTAGAATCAACAATCCTAATTTCTTTTTTTCTTTTCTTTTTTCTTTTTTTGAGACAGTGTCTCACTTTGTCGCCCAGGCTGGAGTGCAGTAGTGCAATCTCAGCTCACTGCAACTTCATCTACTGGGTTCAAGCAATTCTCTTGCCTCAGCTTCCTGAGTAGCTAGGATTACAAGTGTGCACCACCATGCCTGACTAATTTTTATATTTTAGTAGAGATGGGGTTTCACCATGTTGACCATGCTGGTCTCGAACTCTTGACCTCATGATCTGCCCACCTTGGCCTCCCAAAGTGCTGGGATTACAGGTGTGAGCCACTGCGTCTGGCCCCTAATTTCTAGTCCTGTCTTCTTTCTTCTAGAATGTGCTGTCTGTCCTTGTTCTGCCATTGATTTCACTCATGAACAGTGGGGCCTCAGGGTCAAAAGTCTGGCTGGAAGAAGCGATAGGAGACTTGCCTTGGAGTTGTGTTGCATGGGTGATGCAGATCCATAGAACTGTTTTGTGAAGATACTCTATATAAGATTTGAGTCTTATGTAAATGTCAGTTACATACCTCAAAAATTGGTCCATTATAATTACATTTGGGGAGGCTTGAAGGAGGTGATGGAAATTGGGAGATTTCTAAAGCCCCACAAGCCACCTCTTGGTGCCACTACTGCTTGTGAAATACAGTATTGTCATTTAATTTGCATGCAATTGAATTAAATGAACTCTTAGTACATAGACTTTATGGAACTTCTTGCCCGTACAAAGATATTAAGGTAAGACTGATTAACTTTTTTACAAAAGGAGATTGGATTGTCCTTTGAGTGGAATCAACTGAGACCCAGGATATCTTCAGCTTCCCAGATCTGGAAGCTTAATTTTATTGTATTGCCCAAATGTGACTGAGTCCTGCATAGCTGAGTCATGATACAATATTCACCAGATACTGAGTAACAAAGAAGATGACCATTTATTAACGTACATTGTACAGAACAACCACGATTACCCTGTTAGCTGATCAGCACATGCCTCTTCAGTAGTAAAGTCTATCAGAGAAGCCAAATCACTTGGAAGCTTGGAAAACATGGATTAGAATAGAGGGAATGGCTGCCTTAATAACTCACTATTGTAACTAAACTGCTTCTTTCGCCCACAGGCAGGTTCCCTTCAGAAAAGAACTTGCTTCCCTTTCCACTCTCAGGGATTCTCTTTCCAGGTTCCACATCATCCTGAATTTGATGACTCTGTCTGGTGGCTCCATTTTATACCCCTTTTTCCTCGGTCAGCTTTTCACCTTTCAGTCCATCTGCTTTGGGATTGATATTTCTTTAGATGGTTCCTGGTTCTCAACCTGACTTTCACTCCTGGCTTCTGTCCTTCAGATAACTCTTGGAACTTGTCCCCATCCATTTCTGTGGCAGAAACTCTAGCGCCCTTACTCCTATCATTGTGTCCAAGAAAAGATTCAGACAGTAACATGATTGATGTATCTATTTCTACTGTGGAGATCTATCTGTGGAAGGAACCAGAACGTTGTGTTCATTGGTCATGACTCTATCACCCAGAGCAATGCTAGAGACATTTCCTTACTCTTGAAAGAGGAGTATAGGGTTGAGCTCGAAAATCCCCAAGTTAGAGATCTTGGGTTTCTATTAATATTTCTCTTTATCTACTTACTAAGTATGGAACTTTGAGGAAGCTATTAACTGCTTTGCACCTCAGTTTCCTTATAGAACGTATGAAGATTATAATCGTTCATATCTCATGGGACTCTCTGAGGAGTAAATGAATTGTTTCATATAACATAGTCTGTGTGACAAACAGGAAGGACATGACACTTGCTACTCTTCTTTGTCTATACTTTTTCTAGATTCCAAGCAGCCCCTTTTCTTTATGACAGCACCATGACCTCAGACATTTCACAATACTATGGAGTGGGTTACAGTTTCAGGATAACACCCCCTTGATCTGATGCGGAAGTAGATTAGATTAGATAAGATGTTACTGTAAGAGGAGCACAATCATATCGTATAACATCTCCAGGAAATACTGCCTAGCAGCTGCCTGTTAACAAGTGACAACAGCCACCCCTTACTGAGCATTTTTTGCGTGCCAAGTATCATGCAAATTTGCTTTATGAATATTGTTTTATAATCTTTTATGTGATGGTCAATCAAGTGCGGCCACAAGAGGAGATACGGGAGAGGCTCAGGGTGAAAACAAAGTTTATTATACTCACAGGTCCTAGAGACAAGAGGCATGGCAGGTCATGCTACCCACAAAGTGCTACATACAAGGAAAAGGCACTAGGGTGGTCAGGAGGCAGATGACAGTAGCAAGGAGAGGGTTTAGGTCTTTTTTTTTTTTTTTTTTTTTTTTTTTTTGAGATGAGGTCTCACTCTGTCCCCCAGGCTGGAGTGCAGTGGTGTGATCAAAGCTCACTGCAGGTCTAACTCCTGGGCTCAAGCAATCCTCTTGCCTCAGCCTCCTTCATCGTTGGGATTATAGTCATGTGCCACCACACCCTGCCAATTTTTAATTTTTTTGTAGATACCTTGTCGCTACAAAATGAGGCAAGGTCTCACTACATTGCCTATGCTGCTCTTAAACTCCTTGGCTCAAGTGATCCTCCCCGCGTGGCCTTTCAAAGTGTTGGGATTACAGGGGTGAGCTACCACAGCCCTAAATAAAGGTTTAGGACTTTATTGGGATTTCCAAAGGAAGGGAAAGTCAGGACAGGATGAACAGTTTAGCACTGGTTATTTGATGATTTCAGTGGGCTTTAGGCTACATGGGTGGTTGTGAGTTGCCTGGCACCTGGTCCTGGGATGATTAAGGCCAAGAAGTCTTGCCTCTTGGAGTGCATGAACCAGATAGAGAAGGTAGGGCTCTGAATTGATTGGTATATCAAAGACATCCTCCTACATGGGCCATCTGTTAATCTTTAAGAATTGGCTAGCCCTTGGAGAGGGAGCAGTCTCTGCCCAGCTAGAAAGGTTTTCTTAAGATATCAAAAAAATCACAAATATGGAAAATTAAAAATAATTTACAATACAAATATTACACACATCATCTTGGAAATATCTCTGTAAGGGAAGGTTTTGTTATTGCAGTTCTAAAGATGAGAAAACTAGAGTTCCGGGCGTTAGAACATTTGCCTGAGTGGGCAGTAACTGGAGGAGTCCTGATTTGAGTTGAGGTCTTCCTGGTTCCAGAGCTCATACTTTTCTCCTTAATGTTCTATTTTTTCTGCATAAAATTTAGAGTGACTCTTTCCTTAAGCTCTCTACATATTGTAGGGGTACCCTTGTATAGACTCCTAAAATGATGACATAGACCTCATCGTCCGTAATAAAGTTAGACCAGATAGCTGGAATTTCCTGGGACAGCTCTGGTTGTACCTTTTTACATTATGCTGTCCTGCACTTCGTTTTTTTAATTTTCCTTCTGTTGTTTTTGCTATTTTGGCCCCAATTCTGAACCAATTCACTATATTTTTCTATCTTAGCATTCCTCTGGCTGAAGACCAACTTACCAATCTTCCTAGGAACTGAACTGGTCCTGGGGTTGATCCTCAGGTAGGAGTCAATTATTATATCAATTAGAGGAATTGGTAGCTACAGACTGGGGGCACCATCCTCATACGCACCTCTATGGCATCCAGGATGATTCATTTCCAGTCTCTTCCCTGGCTCTACTCAATTCCTTGCTCAGGGAACCATACCCCAGTCTCTCTTCTTGGCCTCTTTCTTGCTCATTCTCTCACATTTCTCTTTAAGCTTGAACTCTAGCCTCTGGTTTGCCTCACATGAGTGTTCTGCTTGGAAGTTCTAGGTCCTGAGGTGAACTGAAGACCTCAAATGGTAGCCTCTGTATCACAGGCTGCACCCCAGATTTTTCCCTGCAAACTTTCTTGTCTTCTCACCTCTTCCATCTTTTGATAACATATCCAATTCTCTTGGTCTCCCAGGTTTGAAATCCTGGAGTCACCTTTAATGTCGCCCTGTCCTTAGACTGAATATTTAGCCCTTTACCACAGTACCTCTTAGATTTACACTATCTTTTCCTGTCTTACTGACACAGCCTTAACCTTTTCATTACATGTGTTAGGTATTAGAATAACCTGTCAGCTCCAGGGTATAACCTGGGAACTAAACACCCTCTATAAGGTCCACAAATAAGCTTTAGTGGGAGCAGAAACCCCTGGAATTATTTTTAAAATTCTGTGTGTTTGTGTGCATACATGGGTTTCCTGTGTAAAATAATACTTTTCATCAGCCTCTTAAGGGGGCTTGTATCAGTTTCCTAGTACCACTGTAACCATCACTAAAAATTGAATAGCTTAAAACAACAAATTTATTCCCCTACAGTTCTAAAGTTCGAAGTCTAAAATCAAAGCTTTGTGAGGGTGTCACTGCTTCTGGAGGCTTCCATTTCTTTGCCGTTTCCATCTCCCAGAGACCACCAGCATTCGTTGGCCCATGGCCCCCTCCTTGCACCAGTCTAGCCCGCGTTTATGTTGTCACATTGCCTGCTCGCTCTGACCTCCTGCCTCTCTCTGATAAGGACTCTTGTGATTACATTGGCCCCACTCAGGTATTCCAGGATAGTCTCCCCATCTCAAGAGCCCTAACATTTGCAAAGTCCCTTTTGCCATATACGGTAACATTCATGGGTTCCAGGAATTAGCATGTTAATATCTTTTGGAGGCCATTATTCAGTCTGCCTCGGCAGCCAGTGCCCCAAATATGTTGTGAGCCACTGGCTTAACTGGTTTCTTTAAGAATCCAAAAAATTATTTCTCTAATGTCACTCTTATCCTGCCATTCTCCTGCTCCATTTACAATGTCTTCTGTTACCTATCAGATCAATCCACTCTCTGCACACAGCATTAAAGGTCATCAGGCAGCAAGACCCAATTTATCGCTCCAATCTCATCCCCAACATTCCCCAGCTGGGGTTCTAAGTCATTCCCCTGAGAATGCATTGTCACTCCTAACTCCACACCTGTTCACACTGTTGCCCTGCCAAGAACGCTGTCTTATCTCACTCCCCTCCACCAGTATAATTTCCTCCCTTTTATCAATGAGTTTCTTCTGTGTAATTTATCATTCATAATGTTTTCCTTTATGAAGTCTTAGAGTCATTACTGACTAATACTATAATCATTTATTATTTTGAATCATCCTTTCGCTGGCGATGAGCCAATATTCTGAGGAAAAAAGCTTTGTATATATTCCTTGGAACACCTAAAGGAGCTTATGAATGGATAATTCCTTTTCGTCTGTCATCTTTTCTCAGCAAACAATTCTCTACCTCAAAACACATTGTATCCTTCATTCTGGCCCTTTGTCCGCCATCCAATAATAGCTATTTCTGAAATATGGTCCATCATGTTGCCTACACAAAGAAAAAAAGTTCAATGGAAAAATTTTGTTTAAAGTATTCAACTAAAAATATTAACTTTATTTCAACTCTTGTTATTTAAAAGCCTGAAATATATTTTGCAGGTATTTTCCCTCATAAAAGACTGAGAAATGACATAACTTAGAAGGGTGTAGAAAGTGAAGTTTGGGCTGGATATGGTGGCTCACGTGTGTAATCCTAGCATTTTGGGAAGCCAAGGCAGGTTGAATTTGAGCTCATGAGTTCCAGACCAACCTGGGCAACATGGCAAAACCCCATTCTCTGCCAAAAATACAAAAAGTAGCCAGGCATGGTGGCACGCACCTATGGTTCCAGCTTCTTGGGAGGCTGAGGTGGGAAGATTGCTGGAGCCTGGGAAGTTGAGGCTGAAGTGAGTATGACTGAGCCACTGCACTCCAGTATCAGCCATAAAATGAAATCCTGTCTCAAAATAAATAAAAATAATAATAATAAAGTGAGATCATTCAGCCTATGGTACAGATGGAAAGTGTTGCTTAGTTACAGTGAGTTGGAAACACACTCCATCTATCTTTTCCTCTTCCCATCAATTGGGGATGGGCTTGGCAAATATGCCTACACAACTTCTCGTAAGTTTCTCTTTAGAATCCTGGGGAAAGTCTGTGATTAATAACAGGATCCTCTACCCTCACCTTCTCCATTGGCTTCTCCTTTTGGGCCCAACTGCAAGTTGTCTTACTGTCTCTCTTGTGAGAAGCGAATTTCTTTTGTGGCTCTATTTTCAATGGCTCATTCTTTTATATCTCCTTTCCTACCTGCATCTCTGGGACAAAAGAAAGAGACCAACTTTCCTGAGTCCTCACGATTTCTTCAACCCTCATTCCTTTGAATTCCAAATTCTTTGGCCACATTGTACTTTACCTTTTCTAATTTCTGTCAGGCTGTGGTAACAGTCCCTATATGAATGTCCCATGAGCACCTCAGCTTATTCATATAGAAGTTTACCCTCCTTCCTGTAAAGCCGTTTCTTCCTCCTGTATCCCCGTCTCCCTAAATGGCATCACCATAACCCAGTCCCTTAATCCAGAAACATCTTTAAACTCTTCTCTCTCCTGCAACCCTTGTATGCAATCCATTAACATGTTCTCTCAATCCTGTCGCCTTTATTCTTCTAGAATGTGTTCTCGTCTCTCCAGCCCCACTGCCACAGATATAATCCAGGCTCTCAGACTGTCTTGCATGGCTTTCTATAAAGTTTCCTAATGAATCCTCTGGTCTTGTTCTGCTCCAGCCTATCCTCCACACTGGTGGAAGACCGACTCACCAAAGTACAGACTGGATCATAGAAGTGTTTTATTGTCATCCTCCCTGCCCACTCACCTCAACTGGTCAAATCCGTTTGTGTCTCAGTTGAGAGATTAGGCCAAGTAGGACAGAGTAGAGTCTATGGGTGACTTTTCTCGGGAACCTTTCCCACTCCTTTCCGGGTAGAATACGCCACTTCCTCCAATGTACCTCTTCCCACACATATTATGTATAGTCTTCTCCCATAGCACTCACAACACTACAACACTATATTTGTTTACATGCCTGTCTCTGCCTTCTAGAAGAAAGCCTCTTGAAAGCAAGAACTACGTAGCAGTGTGATACCCTGCCCTACATCCCCTCGCTGACTTCTGAGCTTTTCCGTAACTTCAGATGATAGTTATAGAGCACACTGACACTTTCTTAGCTCAGATGTTGATCCACCTGCTTTGCTGCCTGGGGGTTCTCCAGTGCCATGGGAACTTGCTCTGCACAGCTGCAGGACAACTCAAAAGTTCCAAGAATGTATTGCTTCCAGGACAAATCTCAACCAATGAGAGAGAGAAATCTGTGGGAAAATACCACAGCTTCTTGGCCCTTGTTTAGACTATTTTTGAGGCATAATTTCTTAGAGGATAACCAGAGCAACTGAGCCCCAGTTGTCCACAATGACACACTCATTAATGCATCCTTTGCTAGTTTTTATCCCTTCCCTCTCATGCTTTCCACTCTCCTCCTCCTGTGCTTTCTAGGATCACTTCCCGAATAAACTAACTGCACCCTAACACTTGTCTCAATAGCTAAGTTAGGGGAGATTCCAAACTAAGACAGAAAATTTGGTATTCATCTTTTTGGTACATTTTAAGGGCTTAATAGTAGTTGATCTATAAACAAAGGAATACCTTAATGAGGAGTGTAATGATTCCAAAATCCACGTGGGAAATTGTCTTAGAGTCAGGGCTGATGGAGTTGGGATGGGACAGTGGGAAGTCAGCAGAACTGCCCAAAGTATAACAAGTAGTCAGAAAGAGGCTGGGGACAGAGATTGTACAGAAGAGAGTTGGGGCAAAAATCTAAAAAAATGAACCAATAGACAAATTAGTTGGATAGTTGAAGATTAGTATGAACCACAGGGGTTTATTTAGACTGGAAGATGTGGGGATTGTAGTTGGAATGATTTCTTTGAGCAGCAAAGCAGAGCAGGGCACACTGTGACACAAGGTCTCTTGTTTATAACTGGTGCTACATGCATTTCCACACCTTACCTCAACTTTCATGAATTGCCCCACTCATCTTTCTAGGCTCATATCTTATCATTTCTCCTAAGAACTCTGCTCATGGTCCCTGTATATCTGTAGTTCAACGTATGGTATCCAACTATGTTCTATTATCTCAAGCTTCCACTCCTTTACCCATGTGATTTCCTTGGCCTAGAAGTGAAGTTAAAAGAACTGCTTGAAGGTCTTTCTTCTAAATATTCATGAAAACAAAGTTGGAAAATCAAATTCACATAAAAATTAATAACAGAAAACTACTGAGGTCAAATGCTATACAAAATGAGTATAAGAAAATGAGATACCGATTTATTAGAAAAATGAAGATAGCAACTTGACAACGGAGGAAACTAACATAATTGTGGAGGTAAGAAGTAATTCATACTCGAGCCATTGCTATAGGGTCAGAATTGAAAAAACAAAAAATGTAAGAGGCATTGGATAAATATAATTTCTAGGATCTGAGAGAAGGACTATTTTTGGAAGACTTCATGGATTGTAAATCTCTCTCGGTAGGTAATGTGTGATAGGAAGGGGTATAGTGTTATTGTCTAGAGAATGTCTTTCTTTCTTTTCTTTCTTTCCTTCCTTCCTTCCTTCCTTCCTTCCTTCCTTCCTTCCCTCCTTCTTTCTTTCTTTTCTTTCTTTCTTTCATTTTTTTTTTTAGATCAGATCTTGCTTTGTGACTCATGCAACCTCAGCCTTCCAAGCAGCTGGAACTACAGGTGTGTGCCACCATGCCAGCCTAATTTTTTTAAAAAAAAAATTTGTACGGTGGCTTACGCCTGTAATCCCAGCACTTTGGGAGGCCGAGGTGGGCGGATCACGAGATCAGGAGATCGAGACCATCCTGGCCAACATGGTGAAACCCCATCTCTACTAAAAATACATGAAAATTAGCTGGGCATGGTGGTGTGTGCCTGTAGTCCCAGCTCCTCGGGAGGCTGAGGCAGGAGACTTGCTTGAACCCGGGAGGCGGAGTTTGCAGTAAGCTGAGGTCGTACCACTTCACTCCCGCCTGGTGCCTGTTGATGGAGTGATACTCTGCCTCAAAAAAAAAAAAAAAACATTTGTAGAGATGGGGTCTCTGTGTTTTGCTCAGGCTGTTCTTGAACTCCTGGGCTCATTTGATCCTACTGCCTTGACTTCCCTAAGGGCTGGGATTACAGATATGAACCATTGCTCCTGACCTAGAGAACTTTCTGTGTGCCAAGCACTTTCCTGATAAATGTAATTAACATTTTGAAATTCAAGTGTAATAAAAATTGTATAGTATATGTAAATAATAATATATGTATTTATTGATATATGTACATTTTCTATTCTAATAATAAAATTTTTGATTATTGTAAGATCATTCCAAAAGTAATATACGAACATATTAAAGTATTTAATTCATTAATTCTGTTAATTTTCCCAACAGCCTCGGGAAGCAGATGCTACTATTATCTCCACTTTATAAATTATGAAACTAAGAACAAGAAGGTTAATTCATTTGCCCATAGTCACCCAGAAAACAAATTGAAGAGCTGGATTTGAACACAGGTAGTTTTGCTACAGTCAGAATGACATCTGGAACAATTACTTAACAGTTTTGTGATCTCTGGCAATTGTAACTCTAAGTCTCACTTTTTCCATCATTTTTATAAAGTGAGAATAAGAATCTACAAATTTTTGTGGAAAGAATGAAATGAGACATTGTAGGAAGAGCAGTACTCACTATCTGTTTGTTCAGGTCTCCTTGCCAGACTTAGAAAAATGTTCTGCAGACCCATGGCGTTCCTTTGCCTGATATCTTTTCCCCTCTTTTTTTCATCTATTTAAAGTCTACCTACCCTTCCACATTATTTTCTTAAAGCTTCCTTGACTACACAAACACTAAATTATCTATTTCTCAGAAAATATAGATCTTAGAGTTTGTGAAGAATAGTTTAGAACCAAATACTTTGATTCATCTCTATATTCATCTTATTTCATCTGCATGATCCAGGCTCATCAGAGTAGTGCCATATATTGAGCACCGCATGATGAATGGAGCCAAGCTTGACACGTGCTCTGTAATGAAGTCACAGTCCCCCTGCTAATCAGCTATCTGATTGTGATCATATACCAAATAAGTTTCTTCATCTATAAAGTTAGAATAAAAACCAATGCCATATGCAAATAAGTTTTATAGAGTATAAAGTAACATGCAAATGTCAGGTCCTGATTAAATGCTGATAACTTATCAAAAATGTTAAAAATAGGGCTGGGAGTAGTGGCTCATACCTGTAATCCCAGCACTTTTTGGGAGGTTGAAGTGGGTGGATTGCTCCACGTTTTGAGATCAACCTGGGTATGGTAAAATCCCATCTCTGCAAAAAAAAAATTAGCCTGGCATAATGGCACATGCCATCATTACTACAGTCCCGGCTACTCAGGAGGCTGAGGTGAAAGGATCACTTGGGCCCAGGAGGTTGGAGCTGCAGTGAGCCAGGATTGTGCCACCGTACTCTAGCCTGGGTAATCAAGCAAGACTCGGTCTCAAACAAAACGAAACAAAAAAAAAAAACTAAAAATGTTTGTTAGTGAAAAAAATGAAAAAAGGACCTCTGAAAATTATCTCCTCTGTAAAAGCAAAAGGAACACTGGCAAAAATGGTCAGAATCAGCTTTTTTCAGAACTCTAAAAATTAACGAGATTTGCAGCAATTCAGTTAAGCATTTATTTAAGAAAAATGGACAAATCACAGTAAGCACAGCAGGCTTTGTGGCATTTTAATATGGACTGTTTTCATCCCTCTTAACAGCTATGTGGTAGTCTTAAAAACCAACAGTCCGCAGTGATGGTAAACAGCAGACCTGGTGGCCACTAGCAGTGAGAGAATGGGGTTCTTCAAGATCCTATTCCCAGAATATTGTTATTTGATTTTTTTTCTGTGGTTTTCCGGCTAACTTTGATGCTCTGTACAAACAAGAAGTGAAGATAAAAGTGGAGTTGTAACTTTTAGGATGAATGGTAAAGGCATGCCACCAACAAGCATATAGAGCCCCTAGGCAAAGACTGGGAGACTTACTGGTTCCAGGCATCTAAGGAAGTTTATTTCCAAAACAATGACTGACCACTGAGGTAAATAATATGGACTTTACAGAATTAGTTCAGAAAGGTTATCAAACAAACAACAATAAATATTGATGAAGGGAGATAATCTGGTTTCCAGAATTTTCACATTATGTTATTTGAAATGTCCAGTTTGCAATAAAAGATTATTGGATATGCAAAAAAAAAACCCAAGAAAGTATAATATATAAATGGGAGATAATAGAAACTTTCCCTTAAGGAAGCCCAAATATTAGCCTTATCAGACAAAGATTTTTAATCAGCTATTTAAAATATATCCAAAGAACTAAAGGAAATAATGTCTAAAGAACTAAAAGAAAATGTGGAAGTGATGTCTTACCAAATAGAGAATACTGATGGGCATAGAAATGATAAAAAGAAACCAAATAGAAATTCTGAAGTTAAAAAAATTGTAGTAACTAAAATGAAAAATTTACTTGAAAGCATCAACAGCATATTTGAGCAGGTAGAAGAGTCAGCAAAATTGAAGATAAATCAATTGAGATTATTCAGTCTGAAGAACAGAAAGAGAAAAAAAATAAAGAAAATGAACAAAGCCTCAGAAACCAGTGGACGCAATCAACCATGCTAACATATGCGTAGTAAGAGGTCAAAGAGAGAAGGAGAAAGAAAAAGGGGCAGAGAGCATATTTAAATAATGTCTCAAAACTTCTCAAATTTGCTGAAAACCATTAATATATGCATCAAAGAAGGTCAACAAAATCCAAGTAGGATAAACTCAAAGAGATCCACATCTAGACACATAGTTAAACTGTCAGAAGACAAAGCAGCAAGACAGAAGTGACTCAAGGTGTCCAAGTGAGTCTCAAAATGATTGATGGCTGATGTCTCATCAGAAACCAGGGAGGCCAAAAGGCAATGGAATGACATTGAAAAATCTAAAAGAAAAAAAGATTCTCTATCAACTAAGAATTCTTTATCTGGCAAAATATCCTTCAAAAATGAAGAAAAAAATTAGATATCCCCAGTTAAACAAAAACTGAGACTCTGTTGTTGGAAGATATGCCCTACAAGATATACTAAAGGGAATCATGTATACTAAAATGGACAGATACTAGATAGCTATATCAATATACATGAAGAAATAAAAAACCCTTATAAAGTCAACTAAATAGGAAAATATAAAAGACGTATTTTTTGTTTGGAAGTCATTTTTTTTCCATCTGGTTTTTAAAGGCAGCTGCCTAATTCAATCATTAAAAATCCATATTAATGGGCATATAACATACGTATATGTAATTTCTGCGACAATAACAGCACAAAAAGAGAGAAGAGAATAAAGCTATACATGAACAAAGTTTTTTGTTTGCTAATAAAATTATATTGGTATTAATCTGAACATCATTGTTCTAAATTAAGATGTTAATTCTAATTCCTAGGACAATCACTAAAAAAATTTTTTTTTAATATAGTATAAAGGAATTAAAATGGTACAATAAAAAATATCTACTTAACACAAAAGTATGAAGTAATGGAGGGATAAAGTAAGAAAAGAAGGCATAAGACATATGGAAAACAAATAGCAAAATGGCAGACATGAATCCTATCTTATCAGTAATTAAATTAAAGGTTAATAGATTAAGCACTCCAATCAGAAGGCAGAGAATTAGCAGAATAAAGTAAAACAAAACATGAACCAACTGTGTGCTGTCTATAGGAGATACACTTTAGATTCAAAGTCACAGGTTGAAAGTAAAAGGATGAAAAAAGATACACCATGCCAATAGTAATAAAAACAGAGCTGAAGTAACTATAGTAATATCAGATGCAATGGACTAAATGCTTATGTTCCCTCCAAATTTATATTTTGAAATCCTAACACTCAAGGTTATGGTATCAAGAGGTGGGGCCTTTGAGAGTTATTAGAGCATGAGGGTAGCATCTTCATGAATGGAATCAATGCCCTTAAAAAAGAGACCACGGAGAGAACCCCCTCACCTTTTCCACTATGTGAAGGCACAACAAGAAGACAGTTTTCCGTTTTCAAACCGAGAAGTAGACTCTCAGCAGACACTGAATCTGCTGGTGCCTTGATCTTGGACTTCCTAGCCTCTAGAACTGTGATAAATAAGTTTCTCTTGATTTAAGATACCTAGTTGTGAACATTGCAGATACTAGGATGAAATCACTTTTTTGTCAGACCCTCAAAAATTAAAGCCAGGAGAGCATGAAGAAGGAGAGTTAATACTTGCATTTCTAAGATAAAGTCTGTTTCAACAACTTTCTGAAACGACCTAACAAGGGTCATTTCTTTAGGGTTGTGGAAATTTAGATTAGACACTCTCAAAAGAACTCCTGCCCAGTAACAGCACCTCCACCAATGAACTGTCAACTCTGCATTTGAGTATTCAAAACCAATAAACTCTGTTTCCAAGTAGTTTATGGGAACTTCTCTTTTTGCCAATCAAAGTTTTTCTTTACTCTCCCCCTCTTCAGGCATATGTGTGGCTTGGCATAGATGTGTATCTTAAAATCCTCATTCTAATTCTCAAATAAATTTAACATATTTGGAGACATTTTTCTCCGGTGTTTTATGTTTTTTCTTTTTCTTTTCTCTTTTTTTTTTTTTTTTCTGGTTCATACACTCTAGGACTCAGGTCTAAAAGGACTATGAAGTTACATAAATTAGACTTTAAGGAAAAATTGTTGCTGTAGACAAGAATATTTTATAATGATGAAATTATCAATTCATCAAGAAGGTATAACAAGTATAAGCAAATACGTATTTAACAATAGAGTCCCAAAATACATTAAGAAAAACTGACAGAATTCAAGACAGAGATGCACATTTCAACAATAATATTTGAAGATAGCCAGGTGCAGTGGCTCACGCCTGTAATCCCAGTGCTTTGGGAGGTTAAGGTGGGCTGATCACAAGGTCAGGAGTTCAAGACCAGCCTGGCCAACATAGTGAAACCCCATTTCTACTAAAAATACAAAACTTACTCCAGCACAATGGCGGGCGCCTGTAGTCCCAGCTACTTGGGAGGCTGAGGCAGAAGAATCACTTGAAGCTGGGAGTCAGAGGTTGTAGTGAGCTCAGATCGCATCCCTGCACTCTAGCCTGGGTGACACAGCAAGATTCTGTCTCAAATAATGATAATAATAATAATAATTTAAGATATCAGTACCTCACCTTCAATAATGAATACAACAACTAGAAAGAAATCAGCAAGGAAAGAGAAGACTTGAACAACACTATGAACAACTAGAACTAACAAACATCTATAGAACACTGAACCCAACAACAGACTACACATTCTTCTCAACTGGACATGGAATGTTGTCCAGGATAGACACTCTGCTACGTCACAAAACAAGTCACCATAAATTTAAAATGACTGAAAGCATACAACAAAGTATGCTCATCCAACACACTGGAATGAAATTAGAGATCAATAATAGAAAATTTGAGGAATTAGATAACAGTAATATAAGAAAATTTGGGGAATTCACAAAAATTGTAGATCAAATATACACCTTTTTAAAAATTTCAACTTTTATTTTAGATTTGGGGGTATAAGTGCACATTTATTAGAGGAATATATTGCATGTTACTGAGGTTTGGGGCATGGATGATCCTGCACTCAGGTAGTGAGCATAGCACCTGATTGATACGTTGTTTTCAGCCCATTTCCTCCTTCCTCCCTCCCCCCAGTAGTCTCCAGTGTCTGTGCTCCTATCCTTATGTCCATGTGTACTCAATGTTTAGCTCCATTTATAAGTGAGACCATGCAATAGTTGGATCTTCAACAAAGCTGACAAAAATGAATCATGGGGTAAGGACTGCCTATTCAATAAATGGTGGTGGGATAAGTGGTAGCTATATGCAGAAGAATGAAATAGGACCCCTACCTTTCACCATATAAAAATTAACTCAAGTTGAATTAAAAAGTTAAATGTAAGATCTCAAACTATAAAAATTCTAGAAGAAAACCTAGGAAGTATCCTTCTCAATATCAACCTTGGCCAAGACTTTATGCCTAAGTCTCCAAAAGCAGTTACAGCAAAAACAAAAATTGATGAGACCTGATTAAACTAAAGAGCTTCTGTACAGCAAAGGAAACTATAGGCAGAGTAAACAGACAACCTACAGAATGAGAGAGAATATTCACAAACTATGTATCCAACAAAGGTCTAATATCCAGAACCTATAAGGAACTTAAATAAATCAACAAGGAAAAAAAAACCCTATTTTAAAAATGGGCAAAGGACATGAACAGATACTTTTCAAAAGAAGACAGACAAGTAGCCAACAAAACCCATTTAAAAAATGCACATCAACACTAGCACAATGTGATACCATCTTTCATACCAGTCAGAATGACTATCATTACAAAGTCAAAAAATAACAGGTGCTGGCGAGGTTGTGGAGAAAAGGGAATGCTTATACAGTGTTGGTGGTAATGCAAATGAATTCGGTCACTGTGGAAACCAGTTTGGAGATTTCTTGAAGAACTAAAAACACAACTACCATTGGATCCAGGAATCCCATTGTCGGATATAGATCCAAAGGAAAATAAATTGTCCACCCAAAAAAAAAAAAAAAAAACCACATGGACATGTATATTCACTCATTACAGAGATATTCACAACAAATAGCAAAGATGTGAAATAAACCTAGGTGCCCATCAACAGTGGAGTGGATAAAGAAAATGTGATATATATATCCACAACATGGAATACAACACAACCATAAATAAAGATCAAAATCATGTCCTTTTCAGCAACATATATGGAGCTGGCAGCTATTATCCTAAACAGTACACTTCTTAATAATCAATGGGTCAAAGAAGAAATTACAGGGATACTGGAATACCTTGAGATGAAGGAAAACCAAAACACAACATAAAACTTCCGGAATGCAGTGAAAACACAGAGGAACTTATAACTATAAATATTAAAAAAAGAGAAAGATCTCAAATTAATAATTTAACTTTCCATCTTAAGAAATTAGAAAAACAAGATTAAACTAAACATGAAACAAATACAAGGAAGGAAATAATAAAGACTAGAGCAAAATAAGTGAAACAGAGAGTACCAAAACTAGAGAAAAATCTGTTAAACCCAAAGTTGGTTCTTTGGAAAAAAATCAATAAAACTGACAAACCATTAGGTAGAATGACCAAGAAAAAGAACCAAATTATTAAAATCAGGATGAAAATAAACATTATTACTGATCTCACAGAAGTAAAAGCATTTTAATTTTATGATCAGTCATAAAATTAATGAACAAATTCCTAGAAAGCCACAAACTACCAAAACTGATTCATAAATAGTAAATATAAATAGGCCTATAATAAATTGAGATTGAGCTAGTATTAAAAATCAAACAAACCAACCTCCCACAAAGAAAAGCCTAGAACCAGAGGAGTACATTAGTAAATTCTACAAAGCATTTAAGGAAGATTAACACCAATCTTTCACCAACTTTTTTAAAAAAAGAGGAGGGAAGATTTCTCAAGTCATTTTATTACACCAATATTATCCTGATACCAAAACTACACAAAGACATCAAGAAAAAAAAAAAAAACTATAGGCCAATATCCCTTAGGAATATAGACACAAAACTTCTCAACAAGTGCTAGTATGTTAAGTCCAGAAACACATGAAAAGGATTTATCTCAGGAATACAAGGTAGTTTAAAATATTCAAAATCAATCAATGTAATGAACTATATTAATAGAATTTAAAAAACCCAAAAGCTCAATATTATCTCAATAGAGGCAGAAAAAGCATTTGGTAAAATCTAACATAATAAAAATCTTTGATATTGTGTAATAAAAGTACTCAACACACAAGGAACAGAAGGGACATTTATCGATTTGACAAAGGACATCCCTGAAAAACCCACAGCTAACATCATACTTAACGATGAAAAACTACAGTTTTTCCCCCTAAGTTCAGGAATAAGATGGAGTGTCTACTCTTGCCATTTCAATCAACAGTGTACTGGAGAGTCTAGCCAGAGTAACCAGGCAAGAAAAAGAAATAAAAGGCATCCAGATTGTAAAAGAAGCAGCAAAACTCTCTGTATTCACAGATAATATGATCCTGTACATGGAAAAGTTAATGGATTATGCACTGAAAAAATCTATTAAAAACATCCAGCAAGTTTGAAGGTATAAAATCAACATTAAAAATCAGTTGCATTTCTATATACAACCTATGAACACTTTGATGATGAAAATGAGTTCAATTTACAATAGCATCAAAATAATTAAATACTTGGGGATAAATTTAACAAGCAAGTGCAAGACTTGTGTATTGAAAACTACAAAACACCATTAAAACAAACTAAAGACCCAAATAGGAAAGACATTCTATGTTCGTAAATTAAAAGATATAACATTAAGATGGCAATACTCCTTGATTGATCTACAGATTCAACACAATCCCTATCAATATCTAGGTGTTTTGAGCAAAACTTACAAGCAGATTCCAAAGTTCACACGATAATGCACGTGACCCAGAATAGGCAAAACAGTTTTGAAAAAGAACAAAGTTAGAGGACTCTCATTTCTAAACTTCAAAACTTACTTCAAAGCTACAGTAATCAAAATAGCCTGGGATAAAGATAGATAAATGGGGACTAAGGATAAGGATAAGATACATAAATCAGTGGAAAAGAATTGAGATTCTAGAAATAAACCCATATATCTATGGCCAACTGATTTTTGACAAGGGTTTCAAGACAATTGAATGGAGGAAAGAATAGGCTTTTCAACAAATGGTGCTGAGACAGTTGGATATTCACATGTGAAAAAATAAAGTTAGACCCATATCTCACTTTGCATACAAAATGAGTGATAGACTTATATGTAAGAGTTAAAACTATAATAACCTAGGAAGAGAATATGGGATTAAATCTTCGTGACCTTGGATTTTGGACAAGAATTTCTGAGATATAATAGCAAAAGCACAATAGACAAAAGAAAAATAGATAAATATCACCAAAATTAAAAGCTTTTTGCATCAAAGAACACTATCAAGAAAGTGAAAAGACAATTCACCGAATGAGAGAAAATACTTGAAAATCTTATATCTAATAAGGATTTAATATCCAGAATATATAGATAACTCTTAAAAACTATCAACAAAAAGGTGCCCCAATTTAAGAATGGGCAAAAGATTTTAATAGATATTTCTGTAAAGAAAATCTACAAATGGCTAATCAATAAAAAGATGTTCTACATCATTAATTGTTAGAGAAATGCAAATCAAGACCACAGTGAGATGGCATTTTACTAGTACTATGATGGTGATATGGTTTGTGTCCCCACGCAAATCTCATCTTAAATTGTAGTTCCCGCAATCCCCACGTGTCGTGGCGGGGCGGGGATGGGGGCCCAGTGGTAGGTAATTGAATCATGAAGGCAGTTACCCCCATGCTGCTGTTCTCATGATAGTGAGTGAGTTCTCACAAGATCTGACGGTTTTATAAGGGGCTTTTCCCCTTTTGCTGGGCACTTCTCCTTGCTGCCGCCATGTGAAGAACAATGCATTTGCTTCCCTTTCCATTGCGATTGTAAGTTTCCTGAGGCCTCCCCAGCCCTGCAGTACTGTGGGTCAATTAAACCTCTTTCCTTTCTAAATCACCTAGTCTCAGGTATGTTTTTATTGGCAATGTGAGAATGAACTAACACAGATGGCTATAATCACGAAAATGGATAATAATAAGTGTTAACAAAGATATGGGGAAATTGGAGCCTCAAACATTGCTGGTGGAAGACAAATGATGCAGCCCTCTTGGAAAACAGTCTGGAAGTTCCTCAGTAACTTAAACATAGAGTTACCATATGACCTGGCCATCCCACATCTAGGTCTCTACCCAAGAGAACTGAAAATACATGTCCACGCACATATTTGTACACAAATATTTAAAGGAATATTATTCATAATAGCTGAAAAGTGGAAACAACCCAAATGCCCATCAATTGATAATAGAAAAACAAAATGTGGTATTGTCATACAAAGAATTATTCAGCAATAAAGGAGGGGTGAACCTCAAAATATGCTAAGTGAAAGAAACCAGTCACAAAAAGCCACATATTACATGATTCCATTGATATGAAATATCCAGAATAGGTAAATCCATAGAGACAGGAAGCAGATCAGGGGACAGGGAAGGGGAAATATGAGGTGATTCTAATGTGTACAGATTTCTTTTGAAACTGATAAAAATGTCTGCGAATTAAGGAGTGATGACAGTTGTATGATTTGGGGAGTATACTAAAAATAACTAAATTCTACATATGAGTGAACTTTATAGTATGTGAATTATATCTCAGTTTTTAAAAATACTTCTTGATGGATGACTTAGACCACCTATTACTAACCCACTTCCAAATATATGTCCTTGAATGTCCAAAGGCACCTTGAATGTCTCTGTTTCAATGGAAAAAGTGCCTGGTGTATAGCCCGACTTTAGAATATCTCTGAGATCAAAGCCTCCCTCGGCTCTCTCTGTGAGTTTCAAGTCAGTGTCTGCTCAGATGTGCAACCAAGGTAAGCCCAAATTGAATACAGAGTAATTGGACTGGCTGCAATGGGAACACTGATTGCTCAGGGTCAGTTAAAGGTGGGGAGAAACACATTAAGCATTTGGTTTGGGAGTGTGCTGCAAGTCTAGTACACACCTGTGGCTCTAGCAGTCAGGAAACCTTGTCCAAGAGGCACCTTCCTATCAGAGCAGGGCAGGAGCAGTGGCACCAAAACAAAGTCCAAAACATCACTTTATTAAGGAAGGCTAGAAGCCAGAACAAAACCAAGGAAAAAACACACTTAGGTAAATATAGAGCACGAGAGAAGGACCTGAAATGAGGGATGTGGCCAGATGTACTAAAAACCAAATGTTATTTACCATGGGAAAAGTACAAAGAACACTAAGTTTGGAGTGGATACCTCTTTTACTATTAACTCAGGGTCGTCTTAGGCAGTACACACTGAGCCTCAGTGTTTTCATTCTGAATTGGAGAGATTGGACTAAATGATCCCTGAGAATTCTTTTAGCCTTTTGTTACTAAATTACAAGTCACAGACTTGAGAGCCAGACAGCTTGGGTTGAGGATGTGACTCTTCCATTTACCTACATGGGTGACCTTGGGAAAGTCACTTAAGTCCTCTGTGCCTTAGTTTCTTATCTACAAAATGATAATGGTTATAACACCTGTAATTGTTGTGAAGAATAATTAAATAAATATAGGTAAAGCACTTAAAATAATGCCTGGCACACTGGGTACACCTTAGCTATTGTTACTTACCTTCTGCAGTTCCACACAATTCCCCTGTCAGAATTAAAGTAGCACTAAGGACAACTCGCCTTCTATTGTGTTCCTTTCTTAGACTAACTGCAAAGAAGGTATATGAAAGATAAGGAGGAAATCTCTGTTCCCAAAGCACCATGCTGAGAGAGTACCCTACATGGATGCAGAGAAGTCAGGGATTCCTTATTATTGACCTGGAGAAATATCTTAAATTGGTGTCATTTGCTAATAGTTCTATGATGTTGCCTAATTATTTTAAGAAGCCAATTACCAATAGATGCCAAATTTGGTTATAGTAGGAAACATGCTAAGTGAAATAAAGTATGAAAAAATGGTCTCATTTCGAGGCTTAAAAGTTAAAAGTGAGAAGGATGTCTTTGCGTATGGAAAATGAGGGACTCATATCCAGCCTTTTTGAACAAAATAATTTGTCTAGACTTGTAGGGGTCATCCTTTCAGCATGATGAGGTTTGAGTTTGTCAACTAAAATTTTAATGAACTTTTAAAGTAGCAGACTTAAAAAAGCAGTTTATTTCTAAAATATTGCTGCATGTTGCCATTTTGAACAAGGCCCAATGTTACTAAAAGAACTTGCCGGCATGTGGTCGAGTCTCTCTGTCATACTTTTGAACGATCTCAAAGAATGTAAACCACTCATATTTCCAGTCCTCACTTTTATTTTTTGATGTCTTTGTTTTATGAGACTGAATGAATGAATATGCCAGGACATGAGAGTTAAGAGGATTAGGAGAAACATTATAGTTCTGGTCAAAAACAAGAGCAGTAACAACAACAAAATGTATTTAAAAATTCCAAACCAACAATAAAGAGTCTATACCGGTTTCACATATGCACTTTCAAATTATTATCTTTGACCAAGGCATGTTCATATACTTTCCCGGAAATTCCACCTCTGACACAAGACGCTAAGCTTCTCAACTGTTTACGTGGGTCTTCCTTAAGTAATCATGCAAATATTACTAACATTCAGGGAGACAGCTAAACTGAATAGAACTAATGTCACTGTCCCAAAACATTTAAATTTATGGCACAAATAAATTTTAAAAAACAAATAGAAAAACCTTTAAAATGGAACCAGGTTTGGACACTACACCAAAGGCTTGCGATATTTCTCCAGCATGACCTAAAAGAGAAGAAGAGAATGGAACTAGGGATTGACAAAATTAAAATACTTGCCTGGGGAGATGATTTGGAAATGAGAAGAAGTGCAAGGAACTTCCCAGGTTTATTCTGGAGGAAAAAGAATAGAGTGTCATTGTCTTGAACTGTTTAAAGGGCTTTGATGTGGATGACAAAGTAGATGCATTTCCTATCGGTCCAGAGACAAGACTAGAACCAATGGGTGGAATTTACAAGGACGCATGTTTCAGCTCATTTTTAGGAATGTAACATTTTTTGGCCCATGCCATGCTTGCCTTCGATTTAGATGACAAAGACCCATCTATTTAGAAGGACTAGGAGCTCCTGTCTTCCCAGTAGGTTCGGAGGTGGCTCGAGACTGTCATCCTCATTCCCACTTCTCTCACCAGCGCTGTATGTGCTCCAAAGTCTGCGGTGCTGCTGCTGTCAATGCAGGCACTTCTTTGCCATTACTTCCTTGAGAACTCTGCTTTTCCCAAGCTACAGTAGAATCATCTCCCCAGAGAAGTACAACTCTTTTGAACAATCTTAGACTGCTAAGTCTAAACAACCTGGAGGGTTTACCGCTATTTTCTACATGAGAAAAGCCAAGGGTTGGTCCTTGCTTTAATCCAATCCTATATAAACTACGAGGGGCAGAAACTCCTCAAAAATATCTAGTATTTGAATGTCACTGTCTTAATCTATAAGGGCTGCCATATCAAAATATCATATACTGGATGGCTTTACCTGTGGGAAATTTATTTTCCCACAGTTTGGGACGCTAGAAGCCCAAGATTAAGGCTCCAGCCAATTCTGTCTCTTGTTTCTGCTGAGGCCTCTCTTCGTGGCTTGCAGACGTCCACAAAATGGTAAACTGTTCTATTCAAGAAAAAATCAAAAGGAATAAAAGCCCTTGTTATAAAGAGACTATAATATCCTTCTGGGACTGAGAAACAGAAAGATCTCAGTGACGTTATTACAAACCTAAAAGTAGGAAGAAAATAGCAGAGGATTAAGGAAGAAACAGAAGTGTATTCTATGTCTAGAATACTGTCTTTAGGAATAAACTTTGCTTGGGAAGAAAAGAATGTATTATTTGAAAGGACTAGATTCGGATCCAGGCTTTGTGGGGACTGAAGTGATACAATTTGGGTACCTTCTTTAAGAAAAAGAATACAAAATTAATGCCCCATAGTGTTTAACTTTGATGGGATCCAATTGATCAATTGGTGTTTTACATCTTGTTTAAGAAATCCTTCTCAAACTCTGAGGTCATTCCTCTATACAATCTTCTTAGAGATTTATAATTTTGCTTTTTAGGTTTTTAATCGTCTAGTATTGGTTTTTACGTCTGGTGTAGGATAGGGGTTGAATTTCATTTTTCCCCATTTGAACAGCAATTGTTTCAGCTTCATTTGTTTTCCCGTTGTTTCTACTGCTCTGCAGTGCACCTCTGTCATTCTTCATGTGGAGATGTTTCTGGGATCTGTAGTCAGTTCCAATGGTGTAGTTTTTCATCCCTGAACGAATACCACACTGACTCGATTACTATGGCTTTATAATAAATCTTGACTTATTATCAAGTAAGTCCTCCCATGTTGTTCATCTTTAAGAGTAACTTTTACTTCCTGGGTGCTTTGCATTTCCAGGTACCTTTTTAGAATCAGTCTCTCAGGTTCCACAAAGAGACTTTTTGGGATTTTTATTGGAATTTCATGAATATGTTAACCACGTGGGGCAAATGAGCATCTTTACAGCATTGTCTTTGAAAACATGAACATAAAATATCTCTCATTTAAATGTCTCCTTTAAAATGCTTAAATAAAGTCTTATAAATCTTTCTAAAGTGGTCCTACAGATTTTTTGCTTAAATTATTCCTAGGCATTTGATATTTTTAGATTACTAATGTTATCATTTTAAGCATTTTTAATTTTCTATTTGTTGCTAATCTATGGAAATATAATTGATTTTTGTGTAATTGATTTTCGATCTATCAACCTTATTAATATTTTAACCATAGGTGCTTTTCGATTTTGTGTGCCCAAACATAGCACCTATGAATAAGCAAGTTTCAAAGCCTTGTACTTTTTCTTTTTTTTTGATTGGCATACTGCTAGACCCGCAAAAGCCATCTTTTTCTTCTTAATGGTCTTAAAGAGAACGCTTTAACTATTTCACCATTAAGTATAATGTTGGCTCTAGGTATTTTTTAGAAAATAGATACACTTTTAAGATTAAGAAAATTTCCTTTTATTCCCCATTTGCTAAATTTTTATGATGAATGGATGTTAACATTCATCAAACACTTTTTCTGCAACTACTTAGATGGTCATATGATTTTTCTTCTTTAATCTGTTATGATAACTTTCATTATGCCATTTACTGATTTTAAGTTAGCCTTACATTCCTGGGAAAGCTCAACTCAGAATCCTTTGAATATACTGCTATGTTAGGTTTGCTAATATTGAATCTAGAATTTTTGGAACTATATTCATTAGGGAAGTTGGCCTATAATTTTGCACTTTTGTAATGTGGTTTCGGCATTAAAGTTACAAGCTCAGAAAATGAGAAAAACTCATTTTCTTTCTCATTTCCTGGAACATTTTTTTTCCTTGAATGCTGTGTAGACTCAGCCATGGGCCTGGAGTTTTTTTTTTTTTTGAGATAAGTTTTTTAACTACTGATTTAATGTCTTTAGTGGTATAGCAACATTCAGATTTCTATTTCTTCTTAAGTCAGTTTTGGCGATTTGTGTGTGGTTTTTAAAAAGATATTTATCCACTTTACATTTTCAAATGTACTGCAATAAAGTCAGGTATAACATATTATAACTCTTTAAAATCTGCAGCAACAGGAGAGAGAATGTTTTTATTATTCCTGCAATTAGTTATTTGTATCTTCTCTTTTTCTTAATTAATCTCATTAGTGGTTTGTCAATTTTATGAATCTTTTCAAAGATTGATCTTTTGTTTTTGTTGACTCTATTGTATGTTTATTTTCTATTTCATTGATTTCTGCTCCAATGTTTATTATTTCTTTCCTTCTCTTTAGTTTGGGTTTAATTTGTATACATTTTAAATATTTCTTAAGAAAGATGCTCTCTATATAATTCCAGAGCCTCTCTGTTTCCTTGTAGCTTCACTATGTGGGTTTCTCACATGGTCTTTCTAGTAGGAGAACTGAACATTTTAAATGAAGTCTCAGAGCTTCACAAGATGAAAACAGTTTTCAGGCCCCATTAAAACTTGCTCCCAGAACTGGCATAGCATCACTTCCACTGCATTTTCTTGAATATAGAATCACAAAGACAGGGCAGATACAAGAGGAGGGGAATAGTTCTACCTCTTAATGAAATGAGTGGTAACTCATTTGTGATGACCTTCAGTTCATCATATTTCTCATACATGTATTTTGCTGCACATGAGCATGCTATTCTCTTGTATATATTCCCATACTCAATATATCCAGTGATAAGGTATTTATTTCTTTAACTCTATTAAATTAGAGGATTTTTCAAAGTGTTGTATTAATTTACACCATTAAAAGTGTTTCAGAATTACTATTAATCAACATCCTCACAAACACTTGATAGAATTAGTCCTTTTTCATTTAAGCCATTTGGGTGAATATGTAATAGTTTGATGGTGGCTTATGTTTACATTTCCCTGATTACTAATGAGGCTGATTCTCTTCCCATATGTTAATTTGCTATTTGGGTTTCTTTTTTGTGTGAAATGTCTTTTCAAGTCCATGACTCAATTTTTGATAGATGGTCTGTCTTTACATTTATTTGTATAAGTTCTTGATATATCTGTATATGAGCTTTTGCCAGTTATGTATGTGTAAATATCCTCCCTTTATTTTGTGGCTTACCAAGGCATTTTCTTCATTGTTTCTCTCCTGATAAAAAGTTCTTGATGCTAGTATATTTCCATTTAGTCATCTTTATTTTATAATTAATGCTTTTTGCTCACATTTAAATAGTCTTTCCCAGCTGTAATATCATGAAAATATGATTTTTTATATTATCTTCTCAAACCTTGTTGATTTAATTTACACATTTAAATCTGCAAACCACCTGCAGTTAATTTCGTGTGTAATGTGAGATTGTTTTCATCCCATGTGGGTGTCTATTTGACTTAGCACAGTATTGAAAAAAGTGTTGTTTCCTTCATTGCTTTGTCATAAATCAAAAATGTCTCTACATGTATTGATCTGTAATGCATAGACCATTCTCTGCCATTGATGTTTTTGCATATCCTTGTGTCAAGACCACAATGTCATCCTGTAGTTTTAAATAAGTCTTGATAACTGGTAGAATAAACATTTAATGTCATAAATTTATTCGTAGGTACAGTTTTAGTTCATCCAAAATTTTTTATAACATGTATTTTCTGGTTATAGGTTAGTTCTATTAGTTTCTGTTTTCCATTATGATTTTATTTGATCCATTAGTTGCCTAGAGGGGCATTTTAAATATAAAATTGTAGGGAATTTTTAAAGTTATTTTTGTGTTAATTACAGAAACTCATTACTCTCTGGTCAAAAAGCATAATCATAATATATCTCATTTAAATTTGTTGAAACATCAGTGTGTATTCTCCACATAACCTACTGATTTTTTTTTTTGATCTATCAATCTGAGAAATTGAGAGTTGTAAGAGAGTTGTGTCAAAATCTCTCACCATGATAGTGGCTTTATCTATTTCTCTTCTTGGTTGTGTTATTCTTACCACATATGCATTGAAGCCTTATTTGTATATATAATTTTGGAAATGTTATTTTCCTAATGAAATGAACTGTTTGTTGGTCAAGCTATTCTACTCTGGCATTTTTTTTGAAAAGTCCATTTTGTATGACATTCTTGTCAGCTAAAAACTCAGCTTCCCTTTGGTATTTCCCTGACCTTTTTTGACAATTTTAAAAATAATTATTGAGTGTCTTTCTACCATTCTTGGAAAATTCTCAGCCATTATATGTGCAAATATTGTCTCTTCCCAGTTCTCTCTATTATCCTCTTTTGAAATTCCAATCAAACATTTGTTAGTCCTTCACTCTCTAAGCTCCATCTTTTTACCTCTTCCATATACTTCATCTTTTTGACTCTCTAAACTACAGTCAAAATATTTTCTTTGACTCTATCTTCAAGTCTACTTATTCTCTCTTGACCTATGTCTAATCTATTATTTAAATGTCAAATGTTGAATTTTTATTTTCAATTATTATATTTTTCTTTTCTAAAATTCTATTTGATTTTTTTTGCTTGGTTTTATATATATGTAATTGTATTTCTAATAGGTAGTATGTTTTAAATAGTGTGATATGTGTAGATATATATATATGTGTGTGTGTGTATATATATGTGTGTGTGTATATGTATATATATATATAACATACTAAATATATAAATAAAACCAAGGTATTTGTGTGTGTGTGTGTGTATACACACATACCTACCTATAAGTATGTATATATACACACACACACACACATACATACATACTCCCCTATTTCATGCAACTGGAATGTGTGTGTGTGTGCATATATATATATATATATATGCACACACACAAAATATAGATACAATATTATATTATGTATATGTCATTCACTACATAGCAATGTTTTCATCAACAATGAACCACCTATACAATGATAATCCCTTAAATTTTGGTATGTTTTCTTTCCAGTTTCATTTGTTTAATTTCCATGTGTTTGTGTGTTTTTTTAGGTTCCTCTTGTTATTGATTCTAGTTTTATTCCAATGTGGTCAGAAAAGATACTTGATATAGTTTGTACTTTTATGGTAATTTGTTGATCTTGTCTTGTGGCCTAAGATATGGTCTATTCTGGAAAACGTTCCATGTGCTGATGAGAAGAATACGTATTCTGCAGCAGTTGAGTGAAATGTTCTATAAACATTTGTCAGAACTATTAGGTCTAGTGTATAGTTTATCTCCAATATTTCTTTGTTGATTTTCTGTCTGGATGCTCTGTCCATTACTAAGAGTGGGGTGTTAAAGTCACCAATGACTATTGTATCATAGTCTGTCTCTCTTTCTAGACTTATTAGCATTTGCTTTACACATTTGGGGCCTCCTGTGTTGAGGGCATATGCATTTATATTTACTATATCCTCTTGTTGAATTGACACTTTATCATTATGTATTGATCTTCCTTTGTTTTTTTTTTTTTTTGTAGCCTTTGATTTGCAGCCTATTTGAACTGTTATAAGTATAGCTGCTTCTGCTCATTTTTTGATTTCTAGTTGCATGGAATATCTTTTTCTGCCCTGTCACTTTCAGTCTATGCAAACCTTTCTAGATGAAGTGAGTTTCCTGTGGACAGCATTATAGTTGGGTTTTGTTTCCACATTCACTCTGTGCCTTTTAATTGGAAGTTGATAAGAAAAGACTCACTGTTGCCATTTTGTTGCTTGTTTCCTGGTGGTTTTGCAGCTTCTCTCTTTCTTCCTTTCTGTCTTCCTCTGTGCTTAAGCAATTTTCTCTGGTAGTATGTTTTAATTTATTGCTTTAATATT
This sequence comes from Cacajao melanocephalus, assembly GCA_963573385.1. Lineage (NCBI taxonomy): Eukaryota > Metazoa > Chordata > Mammalia > Primates > Pitheciidae > Cacajao > Cacajao melanocephalus. The sequence continues at coordinate 55,536 of CAUYLG010006663.1, read as the reverse complement.
TTCAGTGAATCTATTATAAGTTTTTGTATTGTGGTTACCATGATGGTTATAAACCCATTTACTTTAGTATTGCCTACACCCAAAGACATCCTCCCACATGTACACATTATAGCCATCAAAATTGGGACATTAACACCAATATATTACTACTGTCTAACTACTGTCTAATCCTCAGACCCCTTTAAAATTTCATAAATTGTCTCAATAATGTCGTTTTTCCTTTTTTTTTTTTTTTTTTTTTTTGAGACTGAGTCTCACTCTGTCGCCCAGGCTGGAGTACAGTGGTGTGATCCTGGCTCATTGCAACCTCTGCCTCCCGGGTTTAAGGGATTCTCCTGCCTCAGCCCCTGGAGTAGCTGGGATTACAGGCATGCACCATCATGCCCAGCTAATTTTGTATATTTAGGAGAGACAGGATTTCACCACGTTAGCCAGGCTGATCTCAAACTCCCGACCTCTGGTGATCTGCCTGCATCAGCCTCCCAAAGTGCTGGGAATGACAGGCATGAGCCATTGTGCCTGGCCGATAATGTCTTTTATAACAAAAGAAGCCATTCTAGAATCATGTGATAGATCTAATTGTCACGCTTTCTTAGTCATCTTCAAATGGGAACGGTTTCTGAGTCCTTTCTGGCTTTTCTTGATCTTGACACTTATAAACATTACAAGTCAATTTTTTCTAGAATGTCTCTCAATTTGTGTTTGTCTGATGTCTTTTCATGGTTCAGTTCAGTAAGGACACAATAATTGAAGCAAGAGTCTGAGGCTAAGGGTGGAAAGTGAGCTCAAGAACTTAAGTGGAAAGGCAAGCCCCAGCCCCAAAGAATGGTTTTCTTAGGAAATGAAAGCTATAAATAAAATTTTAAAAATAAATTTTGAGACTGATTACAGGGAAGTTAGAGGAGCTTGTGTCCTATGGCCTCATCCTTCATGACCAAACTTCTGGAAAGACAACTCTGCCTCCACTTCCTCTTCACCCTTGCACTTCTGTCCCCACCAATTTAGAGAAGCAATTCCCTCTTTAAAGGTCACCAAGGAATTTATAAGTGTAAAATTCTACAGCCTTTTTTCAGTATTCATCCTTCTTGACCTTCCTGCAATAACCACATTATATTTTTTCTTTAAACAGCTACAATGAGATAAGATTCACATATCATATAACTTATCAAGTAAAGTATACAATTTAATACCTTTTAGTATACCTATAGAATTGTGCATTCATGTCCACAATCAATTTTAGAAGACTGCTCTCTTTAGCTTCCAGTACCCATTTCCTCCACCTTCTCCCCAGCCCTAGCCAACCACTAATCTACTTTCTATTTCTGTGGATTTGTCTACTTGGAACATTTCATATAAAGGAATCATATAATATGTGGCCTTGAAACATATAATATGTTTCAAAAGAATATCTAGATAATTGGGGGAAAGCTATTTGGGGATTCTGACTTATTCAGAATCTAAAACTTCAGTCACCTTTAAGTTAAGGCATGACCACAGAAAAGATGATTATTGTCTTCTGAATAATTCCTATTCTATCCATTTGTGGTAATAACTCATTGTTTTAAATATACTGTGACTCAACACTAATTGTAAGTCAGTATCTACATATATGAAGCAAATGGTGAGTGACTTTAAAAATAATTGATTCTCTAGCCTTAGGGGCACATCACTTCCAAAATAGTACCTTTTCTGAAAATAAACAAACAAGAGCAACAGCAAACCAATACAGCTACAAACAGCAGGCAATATAAAGTAAAAGAGTTCTATAGTCAACTGAATGGAACTACCACCAAGGTCATGATATGCCTAGGTTTGTGGCAGAGAAAGATTTCTAAGACTGATTTTAAAATAGTTAAAAATACATCATTATTCATCCTCAGAAGATTGCCAACTATAACACCACTTATGAGATATTCTTGCCTATAAAATTTGAACATAAATCTAATCAAGACTCTAGATCAAACCCCCAGTTTACATGAAATACAGACGATAGAGGAACAATTGAAACAAAATTGTTAGTAAGTAATCAGCTAAATCCATAATGTAAACATCCCATAACACAAATAACATTTTTGGTTTTGAACAAATCAATGTTATAAAGAAAATAACAAGAGATTGAGGACTATTTCAAAACAAAAAAACTTAAGAGATATAACAATAAAAGCAATATGTGAACCTTGTTTGGATTCTAATTCCAAAAAATTGACTATAGAAAGACACCTTTAAGACAACAAAGAATATTTGCATATAGACTGGGTGATAGAGTATATTAAGGAATTCTTCTTAATTATATTAGATAAAATAATGTTATGGTGATAAGTTACAGATACATACTAAAGTTTTAACATGTGACATAGCTAAATTTTTAGGATTTGCTTTAAAGTACTGCAGAAAAAACTGAAGAGAGGTAAAATGCGTTTGGTAAATTGCTGACAAGTGTTAAAGATGGGTAATGGGTACACTGTGGCTTATTATAATTTCAATCTCCTTTTGCGTATGTTTGAAATTTACCATAAGAGAAAGTTTTCTTTATGAAAGGTTAGTAATATGAAAGCTTTGGGTTTAAGTGAAATATGCCAAGTACTTACTATGGGTGAGATCCTGTGCTAGGTATAACATTTTTATACATGATACTTTACATAATTCTCAGGATAATCCTGGGATATTCCGCTCCCCATTTTGTATATGAGGAAGCCAAAACTCAGAGAGATTATAAAATTTATGTGGGCTCACAGAATTGGTCAGCAGTGGAATTAGAATGCAGTCAGCCCCAGCGAATTCTAAATTCAAAGCTCACAGCTACATCACAGCTATTTCATAATCTTATCAATAATTACATGATTTTAGCCAGATAAATTAAACTCATTATTCTCTTATGTTATTACAGGGAGACAGATCAGAAAAGAGGAAATGAAAAAATTGAGGGACTCACTTCTTTCTGTAAGTGGATAAAAATCTTACAAAGAATAAAAAAGCGAGGAAGCAGCAAGTATTATTGATCAAAAAGGACATCAACTTTAGAAACGAAAATGTTTAAGTTAAATAGGACAAGAATGTATGAAGTCGGTGAATTCTGGAAAAACAGAAAATCAGACAAGATCATTTGAAGCTTGCTGATATTGAACTGCACCGCCCCATTGCCCTAGTTACACAGCCTCTCTTTACATTAATAATATGTTAGAGTAAAGCCACTTTCAAATTAGGTAAAACTTTACTACAGACCAACCAACATGTTATCTAGCTACTTCTACTTTGGAGAAGGTCTAGGGAGGAGTTTTGGAAGATTTATGCAGTAGATGAAAGATGAGGTCAAAGGAAGATGCACTTGAGCATACCAGCAAGTTTGAGAATGACTTGGTTGTGCAGTTCTGCCAGACCTTCCACTAATGCAGTCATAATCACTTTATATAAACTTAGTGTTTGTGAATCTTCCTCATCCCATAGGCTAAAAATAGATCACTGTTGCATGGGAAGCAGTTCCAGCACTGGAACACTTCCTCCTGATATGGCACCCTTTGAATTAATTCAGGTCATCAGTAACTGATAAAACTTCCTTTGTATAACCTTAGGCCATTAATAACTAATAACCAATGGTAGTCTCCTGCCTCAATTGCTAACCTGCTCATGGCTGCCACCAAGGAGAGTCAAACCCCCTCAAAGATGTTACGACAGGCAGAAGACTGAGTAATAAAATGATTAGAGTCAGTTGATTAAGTCCAGTGCAGGAGTTTGTACCATTATAGAAACGTTCTTGCATGTCAGAGTTGACAGACAGAAAAGATGTAAATCAGGGCTTTCCCTGCTCTGCCATCCCATTCTTAGCCACTCCTTCTGATCTTCTTCCTTTTCTTTCTGTTCAGGTACTCTTATGAATGCCTTGTAAGAGTCAACTTAGAGCAATTTTCAAATTAAATGATCAGAACACCTTGAAGTAAAACCACAAGCTGGGTGTGGTGGCTCGTGCCTGTAATCCCACTTTAGGAAGCTGAGATGGGAGGATCGCTTGAGGCCAGGAGTTTGAGACTAGCTTGGAAACATAGCAATATCCTGTCTCTACATTTTTTTTCTTAAATTAGCGGGGCATGGTGGTACGTTCCTGTAGTGCCAGTCACTCAGGAGGCTGAGATGGGAGGATCACCTGATCCCAGGAGTTCAAGGTTACCAGGAGCTCTGATCGCAGCACTATACTCCAGCCTGACCAACAGAGCAAGACGCTAAAAATAAAATAAATTTTCCAGCAGATATGCTTTCTGAGTTCCATCTGGTTATATGTTGCATATATGCACATAGGACAATGACAAGTCACACAGGTGTCCCTCAGGGCTGGCTCTACTTCTCTCTTACCTTCCCCTAGAACTTAGCAATCTAGCCGAAAGGCCAAAAGGATTTTACAAACCACCATATTTCAACCAGGTGTCTATGCAAGTCTTCTCCTGCCACGGACAATATCCCTGGGTGATCCTAGGAAATTATACAACACTAGTGAAAGATCACAGGTTCCACCCAGTAGATACATCAAGATAAAATAGGCTAAATAGACATGTATGGACTGAATTGTGCCCTTCTCTTCATCTTAGTTCATATGTTGAAATCCTAACCCATCTATCTCAGAATGTAACTATGTTTGGAGACAAGACTTTTAAAGGAGTTATTGAGTTAAAACGAGGTCCTTAGGGTCACCTTAATCCAATCTGACTGGTCTCCTTATAAGAAGAAGAAATTTGGGCACACAGAGAAATACCAGGGAGGTACATGCCCAGAGCAAAGACCATGTGAAGAGGCACAAGATGGCAGCCCAGCCATCTGCAAGCCAATGATATAAGCCTCAAAAGAAGCCAACCTTGCCAACACCTTGATCTTGGACTTTCAGCATGCAGAATTATGAGAAAATAAATTTCTGTTTTTTAAGCTGTCCTGACTATGGTATTTCATTATGGAAGCCCTAGCAAATCAGTACAAGTCATGACTTATTTTGTCTAGCGACCATGATGATCAAAGAGAGAAAGAGATTCTGCAAGTATTCAAGTATCAGACAATGGAAACCCTTAAATCTTGATTGGAAAATTTGGCTATAAAAAAAGTTATATATACATATATTCACACATACATATACATATAAATGTGTGGTATTAAATTGCCATACTGATTCCATAATTATTTTATTTTATTTTATTTATTATTATTTTTTTGAGACAGAGTCTTGCTCTGTCACCCAGGCTAGAGTGCAGTGGCACAATCTCCACTCACTGCAACCTCCACCGCCTGGGTTCAAGTGATTCTCATGTCTCAGCCTCCTGAGTAGCTGGGATTATAGGCATGCATGACCATGCCCAGCTAATTTTTGTATTTTTAGTAGAGATGGGGTTTCACCATGTTGGCCGGGCTGGTCTCGAACTCCTGACCGCAGGTGATCTGCCTGCTTCGGCCTCCCAAAGTGCTGGGATTACAGGTGTGAGCCACTGCAATCAGTCCATAATTATTTATTTATTGCTGTTAGCTCCTTGGATTTGTGGTAATAAGGACAACAAAAATAATCATAATGTCTAATGCTTAACTAGAATTTACTGTGTTCCAGGCAATGTTCCAAGTACTATATCCGTATTAACTCATTTAACCAAAAAAGAAAAAAGAGAGAGAGAGAGGCACTATTGTTATCCACATTTAAAAAGCAAAGGAACTAAAGCATAGGGAGGTTAAATAATTGCTCCAGGTCACAGATAACAAGTGGCAGAGTTAGGATCTGAGCCCAGATAATTGGTTTCAGAATCTGGATTGTTAAGCATCATGACACCCTGCCAAGTTTTCATGACCTAATAGAGAATGATTGCGATCTGGGGTAGATCCTTGCACAGGACTAGCGAAAGGCCGCCCGTATTAAAAGACTTAGCAGTGAAGATCTGAACAGTCATCCAACCGTTTGAATATGATCAGTCAGTGTGTCACTTTGTGGATAAAAACAAATTAAATGATTATAACTGTGCAGTTTGCCTTCAATTACTGTCATTGTAAAGCTATGGCCTAAATCCACCACATTTTCTGGCATGTAGTGAAAAGCATTCTGAATTGGAAAGTCAAAATATCTGGCCTCAAGGCTCTGCTTTATCATTATGAGCTACTTAACCCTGAGTATGTCACTTAGCTTGGGAAAGGTTGTCTTAAATGTAAAATGAAAATTAAAAATAAGATTGTGGACTTGATGTGAGGATTGAGTAAGATAATGAGTAAGATTCTGGTAGAAAGAAATTGCTCAATAAATTCTAGAAAAGTGGAATAAAACATCCCAGTAATATGACAAAGAATGCATGACAATGAATGTAAGATTTTATTGCCAACAATTCTTAAATTTAGAGAGGGGTCTATTATTTAGCAGGGAGAATAAAGCATAAATGAGGTAGAGAAAAAATTTTAATTCATTTTCTTTTTGGCCTGCTTCACTTTTCTAAATATCCCTTAGATGTGTGCACTCTACCATGTATACTAGACAATGGTAGCAATGAAGGAGTTCTGCTCTAGGTGGTGAAGGCTATCATATAATTAACACTACTTTCTGCAACTAAATCACTTGTATTAATAAATACATGATTATTCCTTCAGTATTTACAATCATCTTTGGTGTCAAATAGTATGCAGTAATGTGAAAGGCATGTGAACCAGAGCAACTCCATCCTGAATAGGAGCTGGGTAAAATGAGGCTGAAACCTACTGGTCTGCATTCCCAGATGGTTAAGGCATTCTAAGTCACTGGATAAGATAGGAGGTTAGCACAAAACACAGGTCATAAAGACCTTGCTGATAAAACAGTTTGCAGTAAAGGAGCCGGCCAAAACCCACCAAAACCAAGATGGCCACAAGAGTGACCTCTGGTCATCCTTACTACGGCACTCCCACCAGTGCCATGAGTTTACAAATACCATCATGACGTCAGGAAGTTACCCTATATGGTCTAAAAAGAGGAGGCATAAATAATCCACCCCTTGTTTAGCATGTCAACAAAAAATAAACCCTCGGAGATACTCTGTCTACAGAGTAGCCAGTCTTTTATTCCTTTACTTTCTTAAAAAAACTTGCTTTCACTTTGCACAGCAGACGCACCCTCAATTCTTTCTTGCGTGAGATCTAAGAACCTTCTCTTGGGGTCTGAATCGTTACCCCTGTCCTGTAACAGTATTAATCATGTAAGTCTCATAAATTTCGTTGTTATACTCTTCTATGTTAAAAAGGCTGGATCTACTTCCCCAACATTTGAGATTCTCTTTCACTCAAATATGTCTTGCCACACCCCCTATAGAACCCCCGAACTAATGTTCCTTCTGAACCTGGATGACCTAGAGGCAGCAGAAAGTCTAGGTGATGAGACTGACATCATGACCTTCAAACGTGAAGAGAAGAAAAGGAGAAAGAAACCAATTAAGAGGAGCAGGTTTTTTTTTTGTTTTTGTTTTAACACTAGACAGCATTAGGGAAGAATGAGGGCATCGCGACAATAGACTCTAAAAGTCTAGGATCTGGATCTAAGGGAGCAGAAGAAAAGGATGATTCTTCACAGTGGGAAGTGGTAGAGAATCAGCTCAAGCATTTTGCTTCTCACTTTTTGGTTACATGAAAGTAAAAGAGTCAAAAACAAAACTAAAATTAAGAAAGTATTCCTTAAAAATGGAAATCGCTTTCCGGCCCTGCCATCCCTTCTGCCTGGCCTGGATAACTGACAGCCTCCTCACATTATCGGAGCCTCTAAGCAGCCCTTCCCCCACCACCTATTTCCATGTTGCCACCAGGCCTGTCTTTCTCATTTGTAATTCTTAGGCCATTGCCTGATGATGAAAACACCTTCACTGGTTCCCCAGTGTTTGTTAGTTTTAATTTATAAAGAAAAAAAATTATTTCTCCCAACAAGCAACTCCTTGATGTGACTTGTATCTGTTGTTTTATTGCTGTATAAAAAATTACTTAGTGGCTTCAAAAAACAATAGTGATTTATCATCTCTCATGGTTACCGTGGGTAGACATTTGGGGCAGAATACAGCAGGGATGACTTTTTACTGCGCTGTGATGTCTGGAGCCCTGCAAGAAGACCTCACCTCTGGATGAAGGAATGCAAGCTCCACACTGTGGGATGGAATATATATCGATGAGACCATCTTTGGAAAATAAAGTCTGTTACAGTACTTCCCAACTTACTTTATAAGCATCGTTTCTATCTATTCCTTACCATTCATTCTTCTCTCTTTCCATACTTATCTTCTGTTTTGTTTTTTTCCTTTGAAGATGACAAAGTTTTCCAAGTATCTGTTATGTTTTATATGCAGCTTCCTTCATCCTATTAACGCCCAAGTGAAAACCATCTTATGCTTCAAGTTCAAATTCAATTGTAGCCTCTCTGCAAAGCCTTGTCCTAGACCAGAGGTTAACTAACCCCTCCCCTAGGCTCCTATCCGTGTTATGGATGTCTCCATCATACTGTGTTATCTCTTGGAATTTTTATCCTCACCAGACTGCGGACAACTCAAAGAGGAGGACCAGGACTGGTTCATTTTTCTACGTATTCCCCTTATTCTCTCCTGAATGCCAAATATTTAACACAGTGCTTTATACAGGTACTGCCCAGTAAATGTGTTAAATGGCTGAACAAAATTTTAAGGCAATCTTATAATTTCAAGGGCAAGTTGGGATTCTTGGTCTCCTATTACAAATATTTTTTCACTGCTACTGTTATCTGAAATACTTTATTCTTTTGGGCCTTATATTACTACTTAAGCCAGAGCAGGTGGAAAGGCTGGAGAGAACAAATACCAAGCCAGGCAAAACAGCTTTCAAAGTATGGATAAACAACCACAAGATGTTTCTATGGGTGTATGGAGGAAAGGGCTGAGCACAGGAGATGGTGGGAAAAGAAGAGGCAAGGACACTCATGAGGGGAGATAGGAAGCAAAAAAGGAAGGCTGGAAGCTCCAGGGATAAGTACTGCTGGGCTCACAGTTTTGCCCTTAGGCAGATCTTGCTCATCTTCAGCTGTCTCTGGACAAATAGAAGCTGGATGCAAAACTACCCCATGCTCTGCCTGATCCTGGTTCCTCAGTGGCAATACAGTCCAGGATTTTCCTCTCCTCCTTCTTTTCTTCCTTTCCACTGCTCAAGGGTCACAGCTCTTGTGGCCCCATAGGGCTGAAGGAGTGGGAGGGAGGCTGCCCGCTGCCAGGATCCCACACTCCCAGGAGCCCAAGGTGAATCTCAGATGGGGCTCTGGCACAGACACCAGTGAGATGATAATAAGGTCTACAGTTTCAACCACAGCTATTCTGCCTTCCATTCTCTCCATTCTGATCCTGGCCCTCATTTTCTGGACTTCTGCAACTGATGTGTCTCCGAGGATCTGAGTTTCTTCATCTGTGGTAAAGGTGATGGGATCTATCAGTGCTTCACCAAATTACCAGAGCATAGGGATCTGCTAGGGGATTTCAGGTCGTTAAACACACGGAATCCTGGGCCCTTCCTTGGAGACTGATCCAGCAGGCCCAGGAGGGACCTGGGGATCTCTTTTATTTGCAAGTGATGGCATAAGCTTTGGGAAAGCCAGGAAAAGATGACCTCTAAGTCCCTGGTTGGACTTGATTGAACCACCTGCTTCCACTTTTTCTCTTTTGGCAGCATAAAGGGTGGACTGAAGTTGGTCAAGTCCAGAAGCAGTAAGAACAAATTATTCCAATAGTCCAGACATCCTCTTCTCCCATCGGTGGCTCAGAGCATTCTTGTTTCTCATATCCTGCAGGAACTGATTTGGCATCGTTTAACTTTAACTGAAATTCATGAGAATGAATTTTGCATTTCAATGCAAAACTTTGCAGAGCTGCGTATACTATTCAAGAGATCCAGAGGACCAGGACCAAGGCAGTAGCATTAGATGTGAGAGAAGGGACCCCATAGGGGGAATAATAGTGAAATAGAAGATGTAGGACTTGATGAGGAAAGGGTTAACAGAGACCACTTTGTATCTTGCAGGGTGTCGTAGCCACTGCAGTATGAGTGAGCACCTTCAGGCATCTCACAACCCTTTCTTTTTCATCAACTTCTAACTCTTCCTATAGTTCTAGGAATTTCTCCCATGCCTAAGGATCCTTTGATTCCATGCAGAGACCTTTTGGGCCTTTTTCTGCTTTTGCCTAGCTGTTTACAATGTTGAATGGCAGTGACTTACACATCACACTTCTCTAGGACTTGCTACCTTCTAACCCCTGTAATACTACAGTGTAAACAGAAGACCCAGAGAGCATCTGAGCTGATTTGCTCTAGCTCCCCCTTCTGCCTAAACCAATTTCTTAGCTTGTCATCTATGCTGGCTTATGTTCTAGGTTTTCCTCCACATGTGTACTACGCTGTAGTCAAACTTTTCTTTTCCAAAATTTGACCCAGTCTTTCAACATAGGCAATAGTCTTACCTATGTCCCTTCCTCTCTATCATGCAGGTCCAGGTAAATTCCACCCTTCCGATCTCCATGTGGACATGCCACTTTCTCTTTTGGCCCTCCATAGCATTGCACACCTATTCAGGGACAAGACCATCAATCACTGTGCACAGAAAGCTCCTTGATGTGAAACAATGATTTATGCATCTTTATGCTTTGTGGTCCCTAATGGTGCTGTGGGTTGTTTTTTTTTTTTGGATTATGAAGCTGTAATAATCATTTCTCGCTTATACTAAAACTTGTTTAGCTCAACTGTGTGTAGTTCTTTATTCCACAGTTCTGTGAATAGCTTTGCAACATAGATAGTTTCCTTTTGCCGTTAAAAAAAGCATATCCCCTAATATAAGCTTTCGCATGTTCTTATGGAAATATGCTGACATTACCATTGATATTTTCTATCGGGAAATGACAATTTCTATTGGGAAGTTGGGGACATTTACACTGGTTCAACATACTGAGTAAGAGAATAATCAGGAATCGAGTTTGGGTTTCCTGGGTCCTGGTCCAGTGTCCTTTCAATTATTTAACAAGGGAAACAAACAAAATTATTGAGATATAGAAAACACCAACAATGTTGACACAGCCTGTTAACAATACATTAAAAAAACACAAAAACAAAGAGCCAATTAATGTACTGAGTTCAAATTCAAAGAAGTTTCTGGAACTACTTTGCATATCTTTTCAGAGAGAGCTTAAAAAATATTGTTGGCCCTCCCTATATGGATTCTGCATCCCTGGATTCAACCAACCTTGAATGGAAAATACGCTGCAAAACAAAAAAGGATGGTTGTGTCTGTCTTCCCTTGTCTCCCTCCCCTCCCCTCCCCTCCCTTCCTCCCTTTCTGTCTTTCTGCCATTCTGTCTTCTTGCCTTCCTGCCCTCTTGCTGTCCTTTCTGTTTTTCTTTTCCTTCCTTCCTTCCACTCTCCCTTGCCTCTCATTTTCTGAATTCATCAGTATTATTGCACTCCATCTATTGTTTGCTCTCTTTAAATTCTTTGAATCTTGTAATTTCTCTCTGTATCAACATCTTCTACTAGTGTAGGGTCCTGTTTTAATCAAGCTAATCTTCGGGCTCTTTCATATTAGGGAATCTCATGACAAAATCTGTACTCTTTGGATCTTGATTTTTTTTGTAGACTTGACATGTAAAATTCCACCCTTGTGTTGATCTTCTGCTACTGGATGTTGTCACACAATTGTTTTACAGTGATACTGCTGCAAGTTTAGGTTTGTCAAATTTGTTTAGACCTCAAAATTCTCTGGTTTTCTAGATCTTTTATATGTATTTTAACCATATCTTTCTCTCACTCTTCAGAGTGGTTATTTTAAACCTTTCTCATTCTATTCTTAGAATAGAAAAAAAAGGCTCTTACTGCAACTTTTTCTTACTTAACACATGACCTTCAAGGTAAGTTTTCTTAAATTTCTTCGCTTAACCTCATCTACCAACTTAACTAACAAGGTAGCATGGTTTTAAAAAGTGCTTTGTTTAGGCTAATTCCTTCAATTTATGCTTATTATACTATCTGCTAACCTGTTCTCATTTTTTATTTATTTATTTTATAAATCACATATTAATCACCTACTTTGTGACAGCTACTGTTCTGGGCTCTTTGGCCACACCAATGAGTAACATATATTAGGATTCTGTTCTCAGAAAGACATTCCATTGAAAGGAGGTAATCAGCTGTTAGAAAAATATTAGTTTCAGCTAGTAATAACAACTGAAAAAATACTAAGACAAGGTGATAGGTGTCAGATAGTGGGTACCTGGGTGTGAAGAGACTTTGCTGAGGAAGAGACATTTGGTCAGAGAATGACAAGAAGGAGCCACCCATGGGAAGACATAGAGGAGAAGCATGTGAATTCACAGGAAAGAAAAAGTGCATGCATCGTAACTTGGAAAAGGACTTAGTGTGTTTCATCAATGCACATGTAGTTGAACAATCATGGGTAAGAATAGTGGGAGATGAGATTAGAAGGTAGATCAGGAGCTAAATATTAGTTATGCAGGAAGCCTTTTGTGGTTGTTAAGCATGGGATTGATATTATCCAAGTTAGATTTTTAACAAAAACCCAAACCATGCTGACTGTTGATGGAGCTACAGTAAGGGTAGAAGAAGAGATAACATTTAGTAGATAATTCAAGTAATGTAGGTGAGAGAGAATGATGGCTTGATTTTAGGGTAGTACTAGGGAAAGAGAGAATGGTTGACAGATTAAGGATATGTTTAGGATGAAGCCAGAAAGATTTGTTGATCTATTGATGTGGGAGTTAAGTGAAAGAAAGGAACAAGGATAACTCCTAGTTTTTTTGGTTTACTTGATGAATTTTGTTATATTATTCATTAAATTAAGGAGAATGAAAGAGCAATATTTTTGAGATCAAAATAGAGTTGCAATCCAGAGTTAAGTTTTAGGCATGCTAAATTTAGATGCTTTATTAGTCATGCAAGTTAAGATGTCTGACTGGCAGTTGGATATGTGAGTTTGGAGTTCAGAAGAGAGGTCAGCACTGGCCATCAGTATTCAGTATCTGATGGCTTGTGGGTGGTAAAGCCATGGGACTAAGTGAGAAAATCTAGCGAGAAATCATAGAGAAGAGAAAAAAAAACTGAGGGCACATCCCTGGCTCACCCTAATATTTAAATAATAATTAGAGAAAGAGGAACCAAGAAAAGAGACTGAGAAATAGCTAACAAGATAAGTGAAAAGACAAGGAAGAGTGATACATGCTATAGAAGCTAAGAAAAGTACTTCAAGAGGATGCGAATGTACATACTTGCCAGTGCTGAAAAAGAACAAGATGCAAATGACCAACTGTTTAGCTGAGAATCTGGTAATGTTAAAACAATGAAATAGCTGTTGAAGTTGGTCTGGAAGGGTGTCGTTTGTTATAAGAACCATTTCAATTGAATTGGAGTCATTTAAGGAGAGAACAAGAGGTAAACAACAGGAGACAGAGATAACAGAAAATTCTTCTTGTAAGTTTTATCATGAAAGGAGACCAAGAAAGAAATTGATGATGCGGGAGGTAGAGGATAATTGCAGGAGCTAAGTTTATTAGAAATTGAGCAGTGCTGGGTGCGGTGGCTCACTCCTGTAATCCCAGCACTTTAGGAGGCCAAGGTGGGTGGATCACCTGAGGTCGGGAGTTCAAGACCAGATTGACCAACATGGAGAAACCCCGTCTCTACTAAAAATACAAAATTAGCTGGCATGGTGGCACATGCCTGTAATCCTGGCTACTCAGGAGGCTGAGGCAGGAGAATCGCTTGAACCCGAGAGGCGGAGGTTGCCGTGCGCCTAGATCGCACCCTTGCACTCCAGCCTGAACAACAAAAATGAAACTTCGTCTCAAAAACAAACAAACAAAAAAAACAAAGTGAGCTGCATATGCACTAATTGAGGGATAGAACTTTGATGTGAGCAGGGACGCTTAATTTATGGTAAAAGGAAAAAAGGGGGTGGATAGCAGTTTAGTTTCAGGTAGGTAGGTAAATTTTGATATGAAAGCAAGGAAGCCCTAGATTGAATCTATTTATCTAGGCCATCGTTTGAGAGGGAAGAGTGGGTGGAGAGGAGATGGGGCTGGAGGCCACTGGACAAAGGGAGAAAGTAAAATACTAATTTTTGCATAGTGTCAGAGTAAATATGCAGCGCAGTAGAATGACGGAGTATTAGAGAATGCCATTTTGTCACTCATGGTTATGTATTTAGAATGAGACAAAATAGCATTGATGTATATCTGAAAGCTTGCACAATGTGGTAGGCTGAATAATGGTCCCCAAAGATATTCAGATTCCAATTTCCGTAACCTGTGAATGTTCCCTTATATGACCAAAGGGACTTTGCAGATGTGAAGAAATTAAAGATTTTGAGTAGAAGAGATTATCCTACATTTACCAGATCTGTTCTAAATGTAGTCACAACTGTCCTTATAACAGGAACACCATGATTTTAGCGCAGTGTGACTCATTTTGTGCTTTTGACTTACATAACTGTAAGATAATAAATTTCTGTTGCTTTATGCCACAAAGTTTGGGGTAATGTGTTGCAGCAGCAATGGGAAATTAATACAGTCCACTACTTCATTCCTTTCCTTTGTATCTTTTTTTTTTGAGATGGAGTTTCGCTCTTGTTGCTCAGGCTGCAGTGCAATGGCATGATCTGGGCTCACTGCAACCTCTGCCTCCGAGGATCAAGTGATTCTCCTGCCTCAGCCTCCTGAGTATCTGCAATTACCAGCATGTGCTACCACACACAGCTAATTTTGTATTTTTAGTAGATGTGGGGTTTCTTCATGTTGGTCAGGTTGGTCTTGAACTCTGGACCTCAGGTGATCCACCCGCCTCGGCCTCCCAAAGTGCTAGGATTACAGGTATGACTGCCATGCCTGGCCTCCTTTGTATGTTTAACCTCTCCCTTCTTTCAGGCCATTTCTTGTTAGCATGTAAATATGCTTTAGAGTCTCCTTTTAAAAAACAACATTCATAAACAAACAAACCCAGAATTTCCTAATTCTACCTGCTCAGCTCTAGCTACCATACCCTTTTATATAGTCCTTTAACAACTAAAGGTTATTATTTTTATGATTTCCTTCTCATCTCTCATCCACTCAGTCTTCTGCCGACTCTCATCAACTCTTTTTTCTTTAGTAAACTCTCAATATTTTGCAAGGTGCTTTTATTTTATTTATTTATTTACTTTCTTGAGACAGAGTCTTGCTATGTCACCCCGGCTGGAGTGCAGTGGCGCAATTTCGGCTTACTGCAACCTCCGCCTCCCAGGTTCAAGCAATTCTCCTGCCTCAACCCCCAAAGTAGCTGAGACTACAGGCGTGTGCCACCACGCCCAGCTAATTTTTTTGTATATTTAGTAGAGATGGGGTTTCACTGTGTTAGCTAGGATGGTCTCAATCTTTTGACCTTGTGATCTGCTCAGCCTCCCAAAGTGCTGGGATTATAGGCGTGAGCCACTGCATCCAGCCGGGGCTCTTATTCTCAATTCTAGTATGGTAGTTTCACTTCTACCCTTTTCAACTTCTTTGTTAATCAGTTTATTTTTCCATTATGGTGATATTCTCTCCTGTTGGGTTCTATGAGACCACATTTAAAAAAAACTACATATTTCCTCTGTGACCATTCTTTATTTTCCTTTATGGACTACATTTTTTTTTCATGGTGTTTATTATTTATTTATTTATTTGAAACAGGGTCTCCTTCTATTACCCAGACTGGAGTACAGTGGCACAATCATGGTTCACTGCAACCTCAACCTCATGGGCTCAAGTAATCCTCACACCTCAGCCTCCTGAGTAGCTGGGACTATAGGTGCATGCTACCAGACTTGGCTAATTTTGTTACTTTTTGTAGAGATGAGGTCTCACCATGTTGCCCAGGCTGATATCGAACTCCTGGGTTCAAGTAATCCTCCCTCCTCAGCCTCTAAAAATGCTGAGATCACTGGCATGAGCCACTATGCCTTGCTTTATTAGTGTTTTTAACAGAGCTCTACTTTTTTGTCATTCTACATACTCTTTTTGAGTTATCGTAGCTGTTTTCCAAAACTTTCTATTTGACACTTACAGTACTCACCTGGACAAATATGCTCTGTCCTCTACACCTTATTGTCATGCTAAAGTGTTCTGAGTTGGAAAGACAGGCTCTGTTTTCGTGCTCTGTGGCACACTCATGTCAGACTGCAGTGATTAACTGTATTGGATTTGGTGTCATTGAGCCGATTTTGAATTCTGACCTTGCCCTTTTCCAATCTGCAGTAGCAAGTGATTTACCACCCGAATGTGTAAAATAGTACAAACCCACTAAACTGTGTTAATTAAATGAGATAATATACATCAAGTACAAGGCATAGTGGCATGTAGTAAGTGGTTAATAAATGTGGGCAAATATTAGTCCCTCTAGTTTCTTCTTCTCCTCTCTAAGTTCTGTTTCTGCTGGTAATTCTACCATGGAACTTCTCTTTTCCATTGCTGTTGCTGTAGTAGTCTCTCATGTCTCCTACAACTTTTGATGTTCACAGCTCACCATTGCCACCCCTACCCCTCTTTTTATTTTTCTGGTTTGCCTTTCCTGTTACTCTTGTATTATTTTTATGTTTTCCCCCATTTTCCCCATTGCTCCCACGCTCTCTATTTTTTTTTCTGTTTTTCTTACATTGCTCTCCTCCTCCTCCACCTTTTTTTTTTTTTATCTGAATTTGCAAGTCTCAATAAACAGTTTAGACCACTCTTTGCAGACATCTTCATTGCCAGGATCTGCCTCGTAGTTTTCATAGTTGCTATTTACTTTTTCATCATGATTTATAGTTAAGAGGGGAAGAAAATGACTAGTGGTGGGCCTGCAGGCCTTTCTTAACTGAAGACAGCCCTAGAAAAGAAAATTTCTCAAAATATGTTAGTGCCAGGCCACCTGGCAGATACTAATAATATGGGCTGATGGGAGAGTCCTTATCTGTGGCCTGCTGCAGCAGGATGTCTAGGATGCTTATGGAAAACAAATCTAGAACCTATGGATTTATGTGTCCAGGACCCTGGAAATGTCATGTTCCCCATGTCACTATCCTAATATAAAATGGAAATGTTTCATACCACAATAGCTCCCTTTTGTGTAAGTGATGTGACTATATACGTTCCATAGAGGCTTCATTTGTTAAATCTGGGCCACTGTGTCCTGATGTGATAAGAAAGGCCTCAGAATTTGTCATAGTCTTTTTGGATCTTTCCCTGCTTTGTTTGTGTTGTTTGATTATATTCGTCCTTGAATTCATCAGTAAAGCTTGATGCTGAGCAAGGTTTACGATTTGTGTGAGTCTGATAGTACAGCTTGAATCCTGTGTTTTCTCATTGGATATGGTAGCATCCTAGATGATGAAAGTTGCTAGAGAATTTTTCTCTAGATATCTGAAGCAATAATAGGCTATGATTCCAACGTATCTATCTGTTATGGTTATAGTTCCCTTTGGGGTAATATATTATCATATGTAATTCAGTGAAGAAATGTATATACATGCGTGTAATGCAATACTTCAGTATCTATAACTCTGGGTCTATACAATGGCATAAGAGCAAATGTCAATCTGATTATTGATTTGATGTTATAGACCCTCTAGAATTTTTGACTGCTAAAAAAATAAAAACAAATAATTTGTTCATTCAGCTTCTATTTAAGAAACCATTTCCATAGAAATAGGTGCATTTCTTTACTGAATTACATATGAATCAAATTTACAAATAAAGTTACTTTAAAAACATCTAATCTTCTTTTGAAATTTATGACATAAATAATTTTGGGTATTATTTATAAGAGGTAGAAATATAACACATCCTATTTGTATTCTTTTTTTGGTGTAATGGTAAATATTACATATTTCTTGAGTGTGCTATTTTCCAGACAAATGTGTATTAAATCATATTGTAATTAGAGCCAGAACATTTTCTAGAATGTTACCTACATCTTAATGAAAGGATAATCATGCTATGAAGCATTTATATTTTCAACATTACATTATTCTCTCACTTTGCAGAAATGATTTTTATTATTTTACATTTTTAATGTGTCATGGACTAAATGGAAAATAAAGATAATCCTAAATGAAAATGAGTGTTATCCATCGATAAGAATTCAGTTAATCTATACAAAGACCCGTTTCATTGCCTCTTTTACAGATTTTTAAAATTCTCTATTTCTTTTATTCAGGGTTCCTTAGATACTCTCTAGCATTGTTTTTCTTTGTGCATTTAAAAAAGATGATCTAGGCCAGTCACGGTGGCTCACACCTGCAATCCCAGCATTTTGGGAGGCCAAGGTGGGCAGATCACTTGAGGTTCAGGAGTTCGAGATCAGCCTGGCCAACATGGTGAAGCCCCATCTCTACTAAAACTCAAAAATTAGCCAGGCATGGGGCGCATGCCTATAATCCCAGTTACTCAGGAGGCTGAGACAGGAGAATTGCTTGAACTCAGGAGGTGGAGGTTGCAGTGAGCCGAGATCTTGCCACTGCACTCCAGCCTAGGTGACAGAGTGAGACTCCATCTAAATAAAATAAAATAAATAAGACGATCTTATATGTAGGGGAGATTACAGTCTGTAAGGACTTGGGAGTCTAAAAAACAATTTCAGTTCTAAAGAAATAGCATTTAATAACAATTACAATGTAATAACGATGATAATAGTTCAACTTTGTATAGTCTTTTTAATTTTTCAAAATTATTTCTTCATGTAATGATACTTCCAATATATAGCTATCCATAATCTATAACAAGTAGAAGCTGACATCTCAACATGTCCCAGTATAGTGAATTATAAGGGAGTGTAATTTGACACATTAAAATCTCAAAATGGATTTTATTTTGACTGTTCTTTGAAAAGGCCTGTTTCTAGAGTTGATAAATATCAAGAAGATTTAAGATTGGCGCAGAACACAACAAGTTCCTCACGGGAAGTGAAGCTAACTGCAGTGCCAGCACTCAGACCCAAGGAGGTGGGCTTCTCTTTGGGTTTTGCCATGACTGTGTTAGTGTTCATCAACATTCTCTGCCCTTCTCTTTGGGAGTATTATACCTGCCCACATTGCGAAACTCTGATGTGCTCATGTGATATGTTATGGTCCATGACATGTTAATAGAAGTGGAGGGTGTTACTTCCTGGAAGAAGCTTCAATGATCAGCACACACTTCGCCTTCTATTTTTTCCTCTCCTATGGTAATAGACATAGTGTGCTCCAAAAGATGACGTGACCGAGCTGCAGCCAACCAATAACAGACATGGAGGAAGAGTGAGATCTAAACCTGAGTGTTATAAGTCTCGGAATCATTTGTTAGTGAAACACAACCTGGACTGTCTTGACGTTACAGGTTTGCTTAAAGATTATTAGGCACTTGGCTATCCTGTTCTCTACCGTTGTCACTTCCTTTTTCATGTCCTTACCTAAATGTGGTCATAACATACTCTTGTTGATTCTTCAGTGCTGAGAGAGCACCAACATTTTAAAGATTTTACTAAAATCATGTCTCAGAAAACTGTGAAACAAACGCAGAGCCTAGTATAATTTCCTAGATTTTTACAGATTCCTCAATTCCATATGGATCCCCAGGATAAAAACATCTTGATAGAAGTCTAGTCTTTCGTGCTCCTGGCTGGGAATCAAGTGGCTCTTACCATATGTGACAGACACCACAGAGATTCACCAATCAGCTCCCCTTTCAAGAAAAGACTCATTGCCCATCTGTGAGGGCCATCTGTGAACTTCTGCAGGTCCATCTCAGCTTGAGAGGAGGTCATACTCTCCTCCGAGTAGCCTCAGTCAATGACTAAGCAAGAATGTGGTGCAAGCACCTAACCATTTCTTTTCAACAGGAGACTTCTGTAAAAGGTGATCTTCGCTCTGAGGCTCTCTGCTGGGCTGGCAGAGACTTCAGATCTGCATTGCAGTCTGGCAGTTCCTCTTACCCAATCCTGCATCCCCTTGTTTCTTCACAGATATTACTTTCCAAGATATTTTGTACTCCTAAATTCAGCTCAGCATCTGTTTCCCTAACGGGGGGGAAGAAACTTACATAAGATCTACCTACTTATTGGGAGTGCTCTCCTACATATAAAATCAAACATGAGAGTGTCCCATCCCCTTCTTCTGGCTATTGTCAGTACCTGTCCCCTGTCTGTGTTTATTCATTGGGCAGCTTTACCATCAGAAGGACTATCATGCACTACCACAGAACAATAACTTACAACAGCCACATAATAATATAACATACATCCTTGATTCTGTCAGGATTTTGAAATGAAATGTTCTCCTTGGTAATTTTCTCAAGTGTGAAGTGGGAGTTACAGAAGTAATTGTCTCACAGAGTTGTGACGAGAATTAATAGCTAAAGTTTGTTAAGTGCTCACTTTATGTCAGGCTTTATAGGCGCTGCTGTATTTCATTGTTTTCAGCAGGTGAAGCTATTGGGGCAAAGAGAGGGCAAGTAACATACAGCTAATGAGAGACTGAGCAGGAACTGGGGTCTATACAGAGTGACATCACAGCCCACTTTACTCAATTACTCTCTGCTTCTCGGTCTCTCAAGGAGATCTGTGAAGACCTTAGCAATGTGCCTGCATGGATTAAGCTCACCATTTTGTTGGAGTAGGCACTCCGTAAGTGTTAACCACTATGATTACTTATTCATTTCCAAAGTTGAACAAATAAAAAACCCTGAATAATTTAAATGCAAAGAAATAAAGGTCTTTTTAAAGCCAAGTCAATGAGTTTGGACTTTATCTTGAGGGCATTAAGGAGTTATTGGAGAATATTAAGAATGGACTGACGTTTAGATTCACAGATTTAGAAGACAACTCTGTTTGTAGTGCAGTCGGTGAAAGGAACTGAGCTGTAAAATGGGGTAAGGAAATGGTGGAATTTATCCAGACTAAAGGTGAAATCTGCCTGAACTATGGTAGTGACAACAGCAGTTAGGAAAAAAAATTAAATAGACTAGTTAATTGATTTAAAGTGCCACGTTGGTCTGGACACTTTATCTGGGTGGGCTTCAGTTGATTTATTTGTGAAAATCATTTGGATGAGGTGATTGCTAAAGTGGTTTTTTGTTTGTTTGTTTTGTTCTCTCCAATTGGCATCTCTTAAGAGGCAGCTGGAGCTAGAAAGGGTGGGAGAAAGAAGGGAACGGAGTAGGTAGAATTGTAGGAATAAATACAGTGAAAGAATTTTGGAATGACTTTGGTTTGGAAACTTGGTGCATTTATAACATTACTAAGAAATTTTTTTCAGGCAAAAATTAAATAAAATGCATTTAACATCCAGCTTTAAGTTTCCTAATTTTCCAATTTACTTATAAACTCCCTTAAAGCAATAAATATATTCTTATCTAGTCTTTTGAAAGAGAATTTATAGTATCTTGGAACTCTCATTTAAATAAAAAGAGGAGGGTCAACATGGTGGAGAGTTTTTGTCGTTGTTGTTAAGTATAAGAAGCATTAAGCAAGTTCCCAACCAACTTTTCTTTTTAGAAATTCTGCAATTTATGCAAATCCCATATGGGATTTATGCAAATTCCATATACTTTGGTAGTCAGGGCAAATAGATATTTGCCATCAAGAGCAGTGAGTTGAGTTTATCTCTCAAACAATATAGGTAATGGTAAAGAAACTAACGAAGCAAGCTGCACTTTACTTTCTTGTGCTTTGGCAAATTGTGTTGCATTGTTATGTACCTGGCAAAAGAAAGTGTATTACTTTTGAAATTGCTGCTGTGTGTGGTTATTGTGCATAACCACAGCGGAGATTTTGAAGTCATCATGGAGCCAAGGTGGCAGGGTCACTACATGTTTGCATTTCCAGGGCTATTTGTGAGAGTCTGCTGAATAGCTGACATCAATTTTAGGAGGCAGGAGGCATAAAAGTGCTGGACTCTATCCTCATTTGGCGAAGTTTTGAAGGATAATGGTTGAGTGAATAAAACTTCTGCTAACTTACTTTCATTTCTGGAACTTCATGTTGTTTCTCTGAGTGTTGAATTAAATGAGAAGGCTAAGAAATAATTGATTTCAAACATATTTATCATTCTAAAAATTTTTTTTGGAAAGAATGTATATTTTAAAATACTATCAGTAAATGTAAATGGAACAATGAAGATTAATGCAATACTAAATGTTTACCCTAGTGGGACACCATCACTTCTTGCCTAAAATACTGAAATTGTCTCTCATTTTTGCATTCTGAAGTTTTGGTTCACAATGGAGTCAGAGATTTTTCTAAAATTAAAATTGGATCATGGCACTCCCTATTTTAAAATCTTTGGTAGATTAATTAACTAATGATACATAATAACCCACTAAAACTTAGTTTCTCAGAGTGAAAACTGTTTGTTTTTTTGCCTCACATTTTCTGTGGGTCCACAATTTCAGAGTATTTTCGCTTGGGGGTTATGGTTTGAAGTCTCATGAGGTCATATTAACCTATTTCTGTAGCTGTAGATATATTTGAAAGCTTGACTGAGGCTAAAGAATCCACTTGTAGAGAGGCTCATTAGCATGGCGGTCAAGTTGCTGATGACTAGTTGTTTTCTTCTCCACAGGGTTGCTTAAGTGTTCTCACAACAAGGTGGATAGCTTACCCCAGAGTAACTGATTTTAAAAAAGCAAGGCAGAATTCCTTAATGGTTTTTATGAGTAATCTCAGAACTTGCTTCATCACTTCTGTCATATTCTATTGGTCACATAGGCCAGTGCTGATTCACTGTGGGAGGTGACTATGCAAGGATGTGATTAATGGGAAGCAAAGATTATTGGGCCCCCATCTTGAAGGCCTAATAGCACAGTTGGTTTTCATTTACTTTGGGATAAAGTTCAAATTTTTAGACACTGCTTACAAAACCTTTCATGATATGATAATTTCTTGCCTCTTCACCTTCATCCTGCCACTCATGGATCATGTTCAAGCAATTAAAAACATTTTTTTCATTTATTCTAATGCACTACACTGTTTTCATTCTCTTGTTGGACCTTGTTTTCCCATCCTTTAAATTGACTCACTCTTATTCTTCAGGTCAAGTTATTAGAAATTCTCTTTCTCAAAAGTTTCTCTTTGACTTCCAAATCATGGATTAGTCATTTGGTTTTGTGAACCCCCAGCATCTTGTCTTTCTTTATTATAGTTTTATTACACTCACTTTTTTATAATTACTATTTTTGCATTGTATACCCTAGTAGACTGACATGAAGGTAGGTGCTCTGCATACATATGTCATTCTACCTCATTGCCTATCATGTGCCTAAAATGTAGGAATATTTGTTGAATGAATACATGATTCAATAGATGAATGGGAGACTACCTTGACTATCACTCAGTATGTGATATTTACCCTAATTTTCTAAGGTGATGGAAAAAATCTAATAGTTTAACTCACCCATAATTATTTTTTGTTAGATTATTTCTCTTTATAAACCTTAAAAACAGAAAAGAACAATCTGATATATTGATACTGGGGTTTGGTTCCATGTGTGATAATAGTGGTAATTTGTTGAGTCCAGAGATATAGGTCCTATATTTATCTTCTAATGAACAATGATAGAGTAATAAAAATGGTTTTATCTTTCTAGGTTACAAATCAATACTATGACATATGAGAGTCAGTGAAAGTCAATAGAGATTTTCTGAAAAACTATTTTTTTTCTCTCAGAGCTGTAAAATTACCATACTGTGGTTAAAATAGACTGAGCCAAAATTTTTATATCATTGCATTTAGTAATGACTCTATATTATTTTCCAAAGCCCAGTTTTAAAGATGAACCAAATATTACATAGCAAAATATAGTATTAGCTGTACAAAATATAGTATTAACTGTATAAAATAAAGATCAGTTGAAAAGATTTCAGTGGATTTTAAATGCTCCCATTAAGTATGTAATTTTCCCCCTCATTAACATGTCACCCAAAATAACCAAATCATTATTCACAATAAAATATCCTATACTGCATACTATATATAGAAATAGTAGCACTTAAAAAGAGTATGTCTCAGTGGTAAAATTTCAGTCAATATTTTCAACATTTTAAAAGTATTGGTGTAGCTGGGCATGGTGGCTTATCCTTATAATATCAGTACTTTGGGAGGTCGAGGCAGGTGGATCACCTGAGGTCAGTGTGTAAGTGCAAGACAAGCCTAACCAACATGGTGAAACCCTATCTCTACCAAAAATACAAAAATGAGCTGGAAATGGTGGCGGGCACCTGTAATCTCAGCTACTCGGAAGGCTGAGGCAGGAGAAACGCTGGAACCCAGGGGGCAAAGGTTACAATGAGCCGAGATTGCACCACTGCATTCCAGCCTGGGCAGCAGAGCCGTACTCCATTTCAAAAAAAAAAAAAAGTATTGGAGTATCTATTTCTCCCAAAGTGTTAAATGACTATTAAATGGAGGGAAACAGAGAAGGGGATAGTTTATGTCCCATCTTACTGGTTTAATATTGGAGTAGCAGAGTAAGATCTTCATGCGGGTTGATGTGATAATGTGATATCTATATGTATCAGCAGGCATAACAGAATCTTCTTGTTGGATACCTGTTCTAAAGCCTATCCTGTTTAGACTAACATTATGGTGTTAGTTCCTTTGAGGCTTACATGTATTCTCTGACTGCCCTCTAGCAAACCTTATGGGACAGCACTTTGGTAAAAGGTCCCAAACTATAATGATTACCTTGTATTTTGTCAGTGTACCATTGACATTGAACAAAATTTAGTACATTATTTAATAACCAGGGTAGTTCATGGTAATCCATGGCCCTCTCGCATATTGGCAAAGTTGAAACGTCAAACAATTTATATTTTAAAAAATGTCTTTGATCCTTTCTGATTTGAAATACGAATGTAACAGGTACAATGGAAAAGGAAGGTGTGAGTCTTCTTTCTATAATGCTTACATAAAGTCTGTCTGTAGGAGGGACAAGACATTCCCTTCCAGATTTGTGGGTATTTGGACATGGTCTTGCAAATTCACAAATATCTTATGAAAGAAAAAGAATTAGGAAATGCTTATGGAATATTTTGAGCTATAACTCAGGTAATCAAAGTTTTAAACTATGTTTCATATACCTATGACTAAAAGAGCTTTCATTGATTAAATAGAGGTTCATTTCACTTTTGTCAACTTGGCACATACTACAAAAAAATTCAAGATACTAGGAGGGAAAAAAATAAACACTGTCAAAAGCTATGTTATGGAACTTACTCTCTGTTTTTTCAAGTATAAAAGTGGAATTTCATTAGCCAATAAATAAAAGTTATAAAAAACATGGAGAATATAGTTCTTTTTATATGCCTGATTCCTCATCCTCTAGTGTCTCTTAAAGAGAGAGAGTGGTGAAACACACTTCCTTCAAAGGCAGACAAAGTATATTTGATTTTATGTTTAAGGTCATTTCTCAGAATATACAAGTTTGACCATTGCCTAAATGCAAATTATTAATTCAAACTTAATTTTTATCATAGAGTTTGTGTATTTTGCAGTTGAAATCAGTGTGTAAGGGCAAGTTACTGTATGCAAATTTAGAAGTTATAGATGACATAAATCTTAAGAAAAATAATAAAATTACATGTAATTCATAAACAATGACATCATGATTTTTAAATTTCACTTTATTGTAACTAAAGATGTCTTAGGTCTTATAACTAAGATATCTTAGGTCTCTAGAATGAGAATATAATCATGTATCTATGTATTCAATACTAATGAATAATTTCACAAACGTCTAGTTCAATGTTCATATTCAAAAACATAGGATGGGAATCACATGCTAGGGCTGTGTTGTACTGGTGTGTTAGTGTGGCAACACTGATAAATTACTCTTACAATTAGGCATAAATAAATATGACATGGTTCTCTCAACACACTTTAGTATCATGTCTTTTCTCCTAACGTCCAAGGTAAAACAGTTTTCCTCTTAAGTGCCACTTTAAATGCAAGTGTTTTAAGTGCAAGAAATCCATACCATTGTTGTTAGGAGTCTATATTAAGAGTCTATATTGGCATCAAAATAACTTAAGATGTTGACAGTGTGGTCAGTTTTCTTTTCTCCCATCCTTATATGATGTGACATAACCATTTAATTACTTCTAACTCATTTACTAATGCACATATTGTTTTCTCATCACATGCTAGGCAAACAGAAAGTAAACAAATAGCTTCGTTTTAGCAAAAACCATTTCTGAAAAAAATTTTTTTTAATTGTAATAGTATAGGAATAAAAAACAAAAACCTATAGCCATTACCATAAAAGTTGGAGTGCATTTGTAATATGCTAAGTATTTGAGATATTTCTTTTAAGTGACTACTTAAATAAATCTTTTGCTGTCAGTGTTTGCTTGCTGTACAGAATCATAAACTATTAATATTTCTAAATTAGCATTGTCGAGTCCTCCAGCTTATTGCCTGAGTCATTCAATTTTCAGGTTTATGTATTTTCCTCTCAGTTATCAGATGGTGACTTTTGGATAAATTGTTATGGCAAAATTTTTTTTTAAAATATCATGTGGTGAATACATGTTGATGTGATCTGAAAACATAAAATATCAATATCTAAAGATCATGTAGAATATGTTTATTTTTACTATGAAAGCTATGTGTGTTTACATAAAACGTTAAAAGTAAATAGAAAAGTAAAAAACTCATTTCCCGTGACCCTGACAAAACATCATTAGCATTTTGTTAAAACTTATTCTAATTATTTTCTATGTTTATACATATTTTTGCCTATAATCATTTTTTATTGTTTTTACAATTTTCTTTCTTTCTTTCTTTTTGAGACAGAATCTCGCTCTATCACCCAGGCAGGAGTGTAATGGAACATTCTTAGCTCACTGCAACCTCTGCTTTGGGTTCAAGCAATTCTCTTGTCTCAGCCTCCTGAGTAGCTGGGATTACAGGCATACATCACCACACCCAGCTAATTTTTGTATTTTTAGTAGAGATGGAGTTTTACCATGTTGGCCAGGCTGGTCTTGAACTCCTGACCTCAGGTGATCTGCCCGCCTCGGCCTCCCAAAGTGCTGGGATTATAGGTATGAGCCACTCACTGCGCCTGACCTGTTCTTACAATTTTCTATTTTTCTTTATCTCTGTAGACTTCTAACACCCTATATTCTAACATCAAGCTTAGTACACAGTAGATATTTAATAAATGTGATTAATTAAGTATATTAAATATCAGATGCTAGAATATTTACACATTTATATAATGTACATATTCAAGGTTTTACACAATTCCAGGAGGCACCATTCTCATTATCTACATAAATGGAATTCTCAGGAAAGCACATTTATTTACATAGACCACAATATAAACGACCTAGGAAATTGGTGTCTTCTAGATGTACAATGATATGGTCATGGATGTATATTTGTGTGTGTATATGTGTGTGTATATGTGTATGTGTGTGTGTATATATATATATATACACACACACATACACACATACCTACATACAAATATACAGTGTAATAGCCTTAGGTATTTCAGTCCTTCTATAAAACCAAGGCTAATATCCTCAAAATCATTTTAACACATGTATTATTTATTCAACAAATATTTATGTTCACTGAAACTGAACTAAGGGATAGGGAAACAGTGTATCAGCAAGATAGACATTATTCTGTACCCTCTTGAAAATATCATAAGTGATAGTGTGTAAGGGTGTTAAAAGGAGACTTTTACACATATAAGATTCTTAATATCTCTAAGACTGCAGACAGTAGTAAGGAAATACCATTGCACTTCAAATTAGAGTGCCGAACCATCTAAGCTAGACTTGTAAAAGATGACAAGGGAAATGATTCTGGCAGTATCACCCACCCTCTAAGACAAGGCTGAGAATTCATTTGAATCTGATATTTGGAAGTATGATTTCATTGAAAGAAGTCAGCATTCTGTGGCATTTGCCCTTCTTTCTCTCTTGGAAAGGAGAAAGCTTCTTCTTTCCTTCCATATCAAATGAGGGTATCTCAAACGCACACACACACACACACACACACACACACACACACATACATGGAGCTTACTTGAGTCCTCAGGAACTAGAAGAGTATCAAAGCTAGTTTATGGTTTACTAAAATAAAATAAAAATAAGTATCTTTAATTTTTATTTGTCTTTTAAAAGATAAGAGGATGGACAGCGTCCCTGCTTACCTGGTGGCAGAGCAAGGACATACCGTCTGTATTAGTCCTTTCTCACACTGCTATGAAGAAATACCCAAGACTGGGTAATTCATAACGAAAAGAGGTTTAATTGACTCATGGTTCCACATGACTGGGGAGGAATCAGGAAACCCGCAATCATGGCAGAAGGTATGTCTTCACAGGGTGGCAGGAGAGAGAATGAATGCTGAGCGCAAGGGGAAAAAGCCCCTTATGAAACCATCAGTTCTCCTGAGAATTCACTCACTATCACAAGAACAGCATGCAGGGAACCACCTCCATCATCTAATCACCTCCTATGAAGTCCCTCCTCCAACATGTGGGGATCATAATTCAGAATACAGTTCAGCATAGTATTTGGATGAGGACACAGCCAAACCATATATTTAACTACCTTTGGCATGTGAGCCAGGGGATGGACCATATTTCTTGTAAATCTGATATGACTGCCACATGAGAAAGAGAACTGTGAGAAGTCTTGAATAGGACTTTGTCCAAGATGACCTGCTGAAGGGATGTAGTAACCACAGCAAAAGGAGGCTGTAAACAGAGTACTAAGGGGCATTATAAGGCATTTGGAGGCATCACTTCTTAGGAATAACAGATGAGGTCTCTAGGGGAGGATTCTCTGAAGAAGTCACAAGTACCCTACAAAACAAAAAACAGATTTTGGACATCAGCCACTTTAGGGTGTCAATGACATAAGGTGACTGTGCCAATCATTTAAGCTTTCCTCTACTTTTTACCACTTCTCCATCCCACACGGAGGAGTCAAGAGGCAATGTAGAATGAAAATTCAAGGCAGTGTAAGAAAGAAGCTGCAGACTTCTTATTTTGTCTGTTTCAAGGCAAACTGGAAGATTAAAGGTGAAAGTGATTAGCTCTCATGGTTTTTATATCAGACTAGACTGGGATTTTTAAGACCATGAAGTAACTTGAAAAACAGTGAATTTTAATGGAAATTTTATCTATCACAGGAAAGAAGGGGTTTAAAGGGGAAATTGTTCTGAACAAAGTATAAAATCATATTCTTCTTGCATTTTATCCAGTATGATTCATTTTAGTAACCATTCACAAAGAACAATGATAACATAGTATCAAAAGTTCTATTATAGGAGAAATAAAGGATGTTATGGGAACACAGGAAGAGCTTTGCTTTTAGCTACTCAAGCTACTTTACTAGAAAATCTTCCACTGATGGTAGTAAAGAGTAAAGAGAGAGTGATCTTGGATCTATGGTAAATCCTGCCTCAGATACTGAATATAGAGGTAAGCTGTCTCCAAGATTGGTGGATGCAAAGTCAGAAATCCAGGAGCTGAATAGGGACAAACAACCAGAGGACAATATATTGCTTATGTCTCAGGATGTGCAGTGGAATATTCTTAGTGTACTCAACTTTCTTTTGTGGTGTCTGCCAAAAACTCTCATAAGCGTCCCATAAGGGAAAGAAAGCTTTAAACACCTGTCACATTCAGAAATTGCTGAGCCATCTTACAATAATTCCAGTCAAGAAAGAACTTAGGCATTCTTCTCACCTTTTTTTCTTCCTCCTCATGGCCCTAGAGAGAAGACAGAAATAGCAGCTAACAGGTGGCAGGGAAGGGGAATAGAACATATTTTACAGTGAACAAAATTGGAAACTCAAATTATTCATGCAGGTTAGGGCATTTATAATTACTAAATTACTGAACTATATCTTTGACTTTAAAGTCAGCCAAATTTTTCCATTTCCTAATAATAAGAAAAGTAACTAACAAGCATAGCTCCTACTGTGTGTCAAACATGGTTATAAAAACTGTTAACTCTTAATCCTCATAATCATGCTAAAATGCAGAAATTGATTTCACTCTGCATTTTTTAGAGAAAACTGAGGCACACAGTTAAATGACTTGCCCAATGTTATTGGGATTTAAACTCAATGAATCTGGTAACAGAGTACATGATCCTAATCATTATTTTATATGTTAAAAGGGAAGATAAATTCTGTAGTTTTCATCAAGTGCCAGACATCGGGAACCCACCCCGAACTAAGCAGGTTCCAATGGAGACAGGGAGACAATAGCAAAGTTGCTTCCTCAGCGAAAATTCTTTGTTCAATATACTGATTGCTTACTTTGTACTTCAGCTGTAAGAAGCTGTTAGAAGCTATTGAAGAGCTTTGAAATGATTTGTTCCTATGATGGGATTCGCTTTTCAGTGTGATCACTCTGACTTCTTTGTACAGACTGGTTTGGAGGAGTACAAGAGTGGAAGTAAATAGCTCGAAAAGACTATTATGAGCTGACAGCCATCTGAACCAAGTAATGAAAGTGGGACGGATAGAAAAGATTCAAGTTAGATATATCTATCTATCTATTTATCTGTCTATCTGCCTATCAGTCATCCATCCATCTATCCATCCATCCATTCATCTAAGACAGAGTAAATCGGACTTAAAGATTGGATGGGGGGTTGGGGAATGAGAAAACATTAAGTTATAAATTGTGTGTGTGTGAAACTGCAAAAGTACATCATAAAGTTAGAGTGAGGATCAAATTAGATAACTTATGACAAGCACTTGCTACCATCTACTGTAAGTGGCCAAGAAAGTTTGCTGAAGTGAAAATAGCTTGGGTTCTAGCACCCTGTCTATATCCTGGGGAACGTGTTGTACTCTCCTTTCCTCCGGCATCTTATCTGTTAAATATCAGTAACTTCCTCATGGTATATTGAGTGAATTATGTGAAATGATTCCTGTGACGAGATTAGCACAGTTGCTGACACACAATAGGTCTCAATTAATGCTAGCCATCTTTTACTAGACCCTTGTCTTTTCATCTACCTGACGTTAGTTACATGGCTCTTTGAAGTTACTTCTGCATGTCACAAAATGCACTGTTTTCCTCAGAGGAAGGTGATATTTGATAAAGCTAGTTTATTGCTCTTATGTAAATAGGGCAGATCTTTAAGACTTTGTTAATCACTGAAAAAACTACTGTTTTGTCATAATACAAGTGAGGAGAATACTGGGACACCACCCCTTCCCCATGGGTCAGGTCATTAGGTAAGTGGGAAAATAGTTACAAACTACATAGGGCAATATTGTGTCTAGTAGGAAGTGATAAAACTATTATCAAGGATTAATATTCCCCTCATCTGTTTGTTTAAGGCTTCTAACAAAGCTGTCACATTCTGGGTAATTTTCTGCATTTTTATTTTCTGATTTCTACATATGACCTCTAATTTGGTTCTGAAGTAAAATCAACTTTTCTTTTGGTTCTTTTTTTTTTTTAAATC
Organism: Cacajao melanocephalus; assembly: GCA_963573385.1. Lineage (NCBI taxonomy): Eukaryota > Metazoa > Chordata > Mammalia > Primates > Pitheciidae > Cacajao > Cacajao melanocephalus. The sequence goes on along the minus strand of CAUYLG010006663.1, from coordinate 24,087 downwards.
TCAGATGCATTGCATTTTTTGAGACATACTTATTATTTATAGTACTTTGATTTTTCAAATTAATGAACTGAAGATACAATATTCAAATTGCTGCACAAACTACTCTTCATATCAGAATGGCAACGGAGATATGACCTAAAGATAAATACACAGCTCTATCACAGCATAGCTCGAAATGTTAAATAGCTGATATATGAATTGATTTGAGAGTATCAGTGAATGATACACAGAAGTGCATACTATAAACAAAGCAAACATTTCTAAATTGAGAGCTGTCTAAATCTAGAAGAAAACTCGAAATTTGGATTTAGGAAGATAATTATGGGGGAGAAAGAAAGTTACAACTATGTTTTCTTTAACCAAGATAGAGAATAAAAAACTTCCTTAACCAGGAATCTGTTGTCTTAAACTGCTGTTGTTTTGACATCATTCATTGTCACTTGCCAACTGGTTTTTGGGGGTAAATCAGCTTATCTTTTGTTTGTAATTCTTCTGAGGGCAATTTAACTTCTTTTCTTTAATCTATCATTTCTAACTACCTTCGAGTTTAACTGTATACAAGTTAAATCACATTTTTCTACACTTCTTAGATCTTGAGATTGTCTTGTCACTACTCTGTCATCAGTATAATTTTTAAATTCTATTTGCTATCTGTAGGACCTGAAGTTTACACATAGCCAGAATTAAAATGTATTGACAGGTGAAAATAAGTTCTTTGATCTCAGTGGGGAAAAGGAATGCAGCTCTGCACTCCAGAATTCTGCCGCTTTCATATTCTGAGCCTTTGAAGATTTTCTTTGCTTTCCTGTACATCCTTTGGTTCATAGTTTGTGCTTTTATTTATTTTTTTTCCTGATAAAATTGTTTGACATGCTTAGAGCTGTAAAGATATGAGTGTTGTTTAATAAATAACAATAAAAATAAGATAATTATGGTTTTTCTAAGGTTGAATACATAATCCATAGACAGCTTCATTCTACTCTACCCACCCCCTATGTATCTGAAATGTAGAAAGGCGGACCTTTTTAAACTCCAATGCGAATTTAACCACCTGACAATATTTTAAAAGTACAGACTCTGACTCGTAGGTTGGAGACCTTGAATACTTTTTTTTTCTAACAAGTTTCCAGATAGTCTTCTGGGGACCCCATTTTGAGCAGTAAGGATAAACAGGAAGAAAGGAAAGCAGGAGTATTCTTAATACATTACTTCAATACTTTTCATGATGTTAGAAATCTTACATCAATAATCTGCTATTAACTCCTATAATGTATAGTATTATCCCTAAAATATAAGAAAATAAATAGACACAGTTGTAGCAATACATAGTAACAAACTGATCTTTTTGCAAGATAGGGATTACGAAATTATTTAACCTCTGAGGATCTTACTTTCCATTTTACAAAATGGGGTTTTAAACATTAAGACCTAAAACCATAAAAACCCTAGAAGAAAACCTAGGCAATATCATTCAGGACATAGGCATGGGCAAAGACTTCATGACTAAAATACCAAAAACTGGCAACAAAAGCCAAAATGGACAAATGGGATCTAATTAAACTAAGGAGCTTCTGCACAGCAAAAGAAACTATCATCAGAATTGAACAGACTAACTACAGGGTGGGAGAAAATATTTGCAATCTGTCCATCTGACAAAGGGCTAATATCAGGAATCTACAAAGAACTTAAACAAATTTACAAGAAAAAAACAAACAACCCCATCAAAAAGTGGACGAACACTTCTCAAAGGAAGACATTATTTTTTGCTATACAGAAGCTTTTTATTTATTTATTGAATTTTTTTATTATACTTTAAGTTCTGGGGTACATGTGCAGAACATGCAGGTTTGTTGCATAAGTATACACATGCCATGGTGGTTTGTTGCATCCACCCCCCTGTCAACTACATTAGGTATTTCTCCTAATGTTATCCCTCCTCACTCCACTCATTCTCTGCTATCCCTCCCTTTACCCCCCAACCCCCTGACAGGCCTTGGTGTGTTATGTTCCCCTCCCCGTGTCCGTGTGTTCTCATTGTTCAACACCCACTTATGAGTGAGAACCTGTGGTGTTTGGTTTTCTGTTCTCATGTCAGTTTGCTGAGAATGATGGTTTCCAGCTTCACCCATGTCCTTGCAAAGTACATGAACTCATCCTTTTGTATGGCTTTATAGTATTCCATGGTGTATATGTGCCACATTTTCTTTATCCAGTCTATCATTGATGGACATTGGGGTTGGTTCCAAGTCTTTGCTATTGTAAACAGTGCCACAATAAATATAAGTGTGCATGTATCTTTATAATAGAATGATTTGTAATCCTTTGGATATATACACAGTAATGAGATTGCTGGGTCAAATGGTATTTCTATTTCTAGATCCTTGAGGAGTCACCACACTGCAAAGGGAGACATTTATGTGGCCAAAAAACATATGAAAAAAAGCTCATTATCACTGGTCATTAAAGAAATGCAAATCAAAACCACCATGAGAGACCGTCTGATTCCAGTTAGAATGGCAATCATTAAAAAGTCAGGAAACAACAGATGCTGGAGAGGATGTGGAGAAATAGGAATGCTTTTACACTGTTGATGAGAGTGTAAATTAATTCAACCATTGTGGAAGACAGTGTGGTAATTTCTCAAGGATCTAGAACTACAAATACCATTTGACCCAGCAATCCCAATACCCAAAGGATTATACATCATTCTCCTGTAAAGACACACACACATGTATGTTTATTGCAGCAGTGTTCACAATATCAAAGACATGAAATCAACCCCAATGCTCATCAATGATAGACTGGATAAAGAAAATGTGGCACATACATACCATAGAATATTATGCAGCCATAAAAACAGATAAGTTCGTGTCCTTTGAAGGGAAATGGATGAAGCTGGAAACCGTCATTCTCAGCACACTAACACAGGAACAGAAAACCAAACACCGCATGTTCTCACTCATGAGTGGGAGTTGAACGATGAGAACATATGGACACAGGAAGGGGAACATCACACATTGGGGGCTGTCAAGGGATGGAGGGCTAGGGAAGGGAAAAAATTAGGAGAAATACCTAATGTGGATGAAGGGTTGATGGGTACAGCAAACCACCAAGACACGTGTATACCTATGTAACAAACCTGCACGTTCTATACATGTATCCCAAAACTCAAAGTATTAAAAAAAAAAAAAAAGCAGGGGTTGAGATACATTCACATAATATAGCCAAGTGCCTGACCTGGCCCAAGTAAGTTCTTAAAATGTTTTTTAACATGATTGTAATTTCAATTTTATTTTATTATTATTTTTTGAGACAGAGTCTTGCCCTGTCACCCAGGCTGGAGTGCAGTGGCTCCATCTCTGCTCACTGCAACCTCTGCCTCCCAGGTTCAAGCTACCTCCTGCCTCAGCCTCCCTAGTAGCTGAGATTACATGCATCTGCCACCACGCCCAGCTAATATTTGTATTTTTAGTAGGTCAAACTCCTAACCTCAGGTGATCTACCCACCTCAGCCTCTCAAAGTGCCAAGATTACAGGTGTAAGCCACCATGCCTGGCCTATAATTCCAATTTTAGCAGTATATCTTGCTAATCAAGAGGAAAACTTAAGTGCTTATCTTTTGTATTTACTGTTGGTCATTAAGAGATGATACAATTTGAATTATAGATAGAATTGACAAATTTGTACTTCCACTGCCCTGATTGGTTAAGCTAATTAATTACATGATACCACTTTTCCTCTTTAAATAGAAATAACCATTCATTGCAAATTATGAACGTACCGACTTACTCATAGTTTTCACGAGTCAGCACTGAGGCATACTCATGTGTATTTTGTTCTCAGCATGGAAAAGTACATAACAAGTAGTGAACCCTAGTATGCCAATCATTTAGTAATTTCAAGATTACTAATTACCATAATGTTGAAGTGCTAAGATTATCAGGGTGTAATGCATTCATTATGTTAATGATTCTTTATTTTATCTTATCCAAGAATCACACGTTTTCCCTGGAAGCAAAAATAACTGAAAAAACCAACTGGAAGCTTTTAATAAAAGTTTATGCATTTAAGCATATGATTAACCAACAATCATATTACAAGTACTTTATTTTAAAGGAAATAATAAAAAGAAAAAAACAGAGTGTTTATAAAGGGTAAGATTTTCTTTCTAAATATAACTGACATTTCACTAACTAAAATGGGAATTACCAAAGAAGTGTAAGACATGTCTTGTGCCCTCAGGGAGGAAGAAATATTTCATACAAATAATGAAACTAATTATAGTCTAAACTCATTGGAAATAACTACATACAAAGAATTAAAAATGGGAGAAATAAGATTATATAGGAGTAGTTATAAAAGTGATGAGTGAGACTTAAGCTTAAATTGAAAGGTAAGTACAGGTGGATAGAGAATAGAAATAAAAAACAGCTACCTGAACAAAGTATCTCTTTTCCTTTTTAAAAAGAGCATAGTATTAAGAATCAGAGAATTTGAATTTAAACTGACTGTACATTCCTTGAAACATGTTCTCTCATTTGTAGAGTGGGAGATTTAGAAAAGAGGTTTTCTTAACTACTCTATACTTCTTTAACTGTAAAATTTTGGCCTAGCTATACAGGACAGGAAACAGAAGGGCACATGCAGAGCATAGATATTGGGGCCTGGTGGTAAACATGGTTGTGTGCAGAGCATGGGTCAAACTATGCAGCCTTCAGAACCTAGCACTTGAGATGGAATCAGTACCTGCTGCTAAGGATGGTAATATGAGAGGGCATTTCAAGTGAGATGAGGATTATGATGTGGTTTAAGGGCGAGCAATCCAGTGGATATAAAAATGTAAGATACAAGACAAATATGACAATACTGGAAGGGCTGTGTGAGTAACATGCATATTGACTCTGAATTATCAGTGGATGACACCAACATCTAAGCAGTTGAAATGGGCTCTGTGCGGAAATGTCAGAGCTGTACAGAAAAAAAATAGGTGCCCAGAATTCAATCCGGGAAATTCAGTTGGCTGGGGGACTTAGGATTTGATTTTTACTTCTAAGCCTCTTGTATAAGAGCATTAATTTCATTTATGGGGGTTCAGCCCCCAGGATCGAATCACTTCTCAAAGACTCCATCTCTTAATACCAAAACACTGGGGATTAAGTTGCTACATGAATTTTGAGGGGACACCACCATTCAGAACATTAACAGGGACTTCCATTTGGAGAGATTTTGAAGAGTAACACTCCTGGCCATTTTTCCCACCCCAGATTTTCTCCTCTCCTATGGATGAAGAGTGACTTATCTGATTGGAAATTAGAGCTCCTTTCTTGTTCTTTTTATACTTAGATACACATTCTGATCTACTCTTTATCATCCAGTAAGTAGAATGCCCCTGTGTGGGTGGCTTTTGGCTGTCCAGCTTAACTTCTTTGGGATTTAGAAGCTAATTTATATACTAATACTACTAATAAAGAGCTGATTCTCTGCTCTTTGTTATTCAGGGTAATATCTGAGGAAACTCACTGTGTTTGCCTATAAAAGGCAGGTTCTTTAATCCATCATGCAATGCCTTCTGTCTCTGTGTCATTTGCTTCTGAACTCGGAGGGAAAGATGGGTGTTTATATTTTGCACTGAATTAACACAAAGGATCAAATTGTTCAATAGAATGTAGAAGAACAGAGAGCTTACCCAGTCTCAAATTTTACCAGTAGCTTCAAGGATGCAAGCACTCAAGAAACATGAACATCAAAGAGAGTGGTCTGGGACATGTTTTAAGGCTTGCCCGGTCTTTCTTTGCTGCAAGAGAAATGCATTCTAACCCAGAGGAATAGAATGTTTGCAGATCGCCTCAGCTAGTAGGGATTTTTAGGTTATGAAACATCTTTATTTCACAGTCAAATTGTTATAGGGCTTATATGGCTATTTCCAGGAAGCTGTGTTTCAAAAATCCACAGATTCTAGGTTTCCCTAAGAAGGTTCAAGACTGAAAGGGAAAACATGTAGCTGGCTGGGTCACAGAGCAGTTAAGTCACCATGCTTCTGGGTCAGGACAGAGAAAGAAGGGAGGGGGAAATTGGGGGACCCTACAGTGTATCACCCAGTGATCATGTCAAGAGAGATCTCTTTTTCAGCATTTCTCAACATCTGTAGTAGATGCAGTCAATCAGTCAATGCTCTGCCCATATTCTCTTACCCATATGGTATATGCCAGCCTAATACCCAACTGCCAATATAATAGGCAAGAAAATACTGAAGACTTCCTTTCCCTGCTGAAGTTCACTTTCCCACCTATGTGGCAGTCCAGAAATGATGGGACATTAAAGCTTGCCAAGAGCAACTCTCAATCAGTGACTGGTAGTAGACAGTGTATAAACGAATACCCCACCTCTCTCATCCCTGAGGTTGGATGTCTTTCAGAGATGTGTGCTGCACTGCAGAGGTTATCCAGCAGGGCTAAGATCCAGTCCTCCACAATGAGCTAACTGATTCATATCCTTCATTAGGTGCCTTTCCTTTCTTACCTTAGTTGGAAGTACTGTAGGCAAGGATACCCGAACACCATCGTTCCTATCGAAAATACCCAAAACATATTAATGTGTTTACCTAGAGAATACAGTTAGAGATTGTTAGTTGCCAAACGTTGCTTTGAAGAAAAAGTTAAGAATTTTAGCTTCTGAAAGTCATTACAATCAAATATTGAGCAATATGAAGATAAATTGGGAGCTTGCCAGTTTCTATCAGAAATGTGCCCCCCATAGGCATCACACTACACTGGTATCTAATTGATATTTGGCATTTGCTTTGAACATTTCAAGAGCTAGAACAGCAAAAGCAGCCGTGTCAGAAATAAGTGTCTTCTTGGTTTCATTAATGTGATCACACTCATATGGATTGTTTTAAAATATCCAATAGACTGAAGGTTTGGATGAATCTGACAAAATAGAGTACTTTTTAGGGAAATTAGGAGCCTTAATGTGAAAGGCAAATGTCAGATTATTTTATTCCAATTTACTCATTTTAGGTTTAAGCATTCTCAAAAGATAGTGAGCAATATATACATATACTAGACATTCTACTCCACAAATTTAAATTTGAGCATATAATAATAGAATTTTATATTTGGAAAGTTTATGGAAATTCTTACACATTCAATCTTGATACGAATCAGTCTTTCCAGTTGTTTTGGTAGTAATCTAACATTATCAAATCACAATCCCCAACTTCTCAGGACATCCCGGGTTCCAGTGATTCTCCTGCCTCCCAAGTAGCTGGGACTCCAGGTGCCCATCACCATGCCTGCTAATTTTTGTACTTTTAGAAGAGACTGGGTCTCACCATATTGGCCAGGCTGGTCTTGAACTCCTGACCTCATGATCCACCTGCCTTGGCCTCCTGAAGTGCTGGGATTACAGGCTTGAGCCACCACTCCCGGCCAGGATTTTGTTTTTTAAGCTGAGTGATAAGGGATACCTCTAAGAATGCCAGGCAATGGAATGACATGAATTGATTTACATTTTACTATGATCAATCTGGCTAATGTGTAAAGAACACAAAAGGGAGGTGCTTTAGTCAAATTAGATGAATGACAGTTTAAAAAAAAATACTTAAGTCTCACTGGCTTAACACAGTAATCATTTTTTTCTCTTATTTATATAACTAAATGAATGTGTTTGGCAGAGAGGAATTCTAGTCCATGTGGCTGGTGAGAGATTCAGCTTGTGGCTCCCTTAGAGTCTCCACCCCCAGAGTGTCTACTGCCTCCTTCTACTTTTTTGCAGTCAGGGGAAGAGAAAAGGAAAGGACTTGAGAAGCAGTGCATATTGTTTTCATCAGTAACTCACAGGCAAGAACTCAATCATATGCTGTGCCTAACAGCAAAGGGAGCTGGAAGATGCTATCTAAATCTGTGTTCAGAAGGAAAAGGAAATGGGTTTTGGAGAACATATTGTAGCCTCTGCCACAGGGCACAAGGACAGAAACAGAATGCTAGTTAGGAACATATTGCTTTTATAAAAGAGATGATAGCAACCTTGACCACAGTGGTTGCATGGATATATTGAGAAGGATGCACTGGAAAATGTCCCAAACTATTTATTTTTTGATTGGGATAGTAATATTAACAGGTGATCAATGAAAAATTGTTTCACAAATAAAATAGAACTAGGAAATGCTGGATTTCTCTACAAAAGATTTGTTGAAACATTTATTAGGCTTGAGGATCTTTGTTATTTTGTTGTAAAAATATAAAAGCAATATGCGGTTAACAAAATCATCAGGAATTTTTTAATAGGCAATATCACATAGCTAATATTCCAAAGAATATTCTTTGAGAAGACAAGTGAATTATTGGATTGAAGATAGGGTTTGGTTTTTGACACATACTTCCTGTGTGACTCTGGATGACTCTTTAACCTCTTTGAGATTTACTTTTCTTGATTCTAAAATGGACACACTACCTTTTAGATTGCTCCCCTTACAGGGCCATGCAAAGCCAATAAAATGTACATATAAGCACTGTAAGCATAAATGAGTATTATTATAAGGCTTACTGTGGCTAAGAAGGAGCAGAGCAAACTGAGATGCTTAGTTTTTGCCAAGAGGAGCCTGAATGTCAGCCATCAAGGAGTCTTAACAGGTAGCATTATCTTGACAATGACCCAGTGGCCCTTAGCCTTTTGCATCTGGAATTGATCAAACTATATTTGCAAAGCCTAACTTATCTGTCAACTTATAAACTACATTGAAACAAGACTTTCTATTGATTAATTTAAAATTGTCTAGCGACAACTGTGCTCATGTTTCCTATTTATTATACCTTATTTTCAAAACAAGAATATTTGGGAATGCCAAGCAAAGACATTGGTTTAGTGAACACCAAAGATCAGAGAGCAAAAACATAAGATTTTTGTGGAAGATATTCTCTTTAGGCCTTGGTGAGAACAGACTAACATCAGTCCTCAACTTTGCAGTGACTAAGTCCTCTACATTTAATGTTTAGATGAACTCTCTGTCACTGGACTCAGAGGATGCCCCTTTTGTAAATTACACAAACTGAGCAACTCTTTACGTCTAGATACTCTTGCTCCAAATTAGACAGAGGACCGGTGATTTGATTTCCATTTAATAAATCATGGTCTTTTTCCACTTATGGTTCCTTACAATCATCTCAAGTCTCTCAGAAATATCCAGTGGCCTGAGTCACTCATTCACGGTTGATTAATCTCATCCACTGTGGCAGATTTTAGCAGCTTAACCATCAGAGAAGTCTCATTTATAATATAAAAGACATGGAGTCAGTCTCACTCATTATAACACCAACAAGGGAAAGACTCAGCTAAGGAGGAAATTGCAGTGGCTATGGTTGATTTCAATGTTTATGAAACATAGGTATTGTATAATGAATAAAGAAGTTTGGGATCAAAATGCAATTATAGAGCAATCAGTAGCATATTTTTATCGTAAGAGCAACTGATTTTGTATCCTGCCCTTTTGGGATAATGGTCTTGGCTTTTTTTTATTCCATCTCTTCCACTTAATTTTGCTGACTGTAAAACTCTAGATTTATAGGTTTTTTCATTCAGTACTTTCAATAATTCACTTTATTGTTTGTAAGCCTTCTGACAAGAAATCTACGCTAATTCTTATTGTTTCTCTATAGAGAAAGGTATAGATAAGGCATTATTTCCCCCTGGATTCTTTCAAATTTTTTTCTGTCTTTGGTTTTCTAAAAGTTTAAATATGATGTATTTCTCCTACTTGGTGTTCTCTGAGCTTCCTGAATATTTGGTTTAGTGTTTGTCATTAATTTGGGGGAAGTTCTAGCCATTATTTCTTTAAATGTTTTCCTACTGTGTTCTCTCTTCTTCTGGTATTCCATTTATGCATGTGTTAATACCTTATGATTGTTGCTTTAGCTCCTCAATGTTCTGTTGTTTTATTTGTTTGTTTCATTTGTTTTTTACTTTGCATTTAGGGTTGGGAAGTTTCTATTGACCAATTTTCCATCTCATTGACTTTTTCCTTTGCTGTGCCAATATTAGTAATAAACTCATCAAAGGCATTTTTCATTTCTATTACATTTTTTATTTTTATTATTTTCATGGGTTTTTTAGCATTTTCATGTCTCTGCTTACATTATCTTTCTGTTCTTGCATATTTTCTAGTTTTCCACTAGAGTTCTTAATATATTAAACATAGTTAATTTAAGTTTCCTGTCTGATAATTCCAACATCTCCATTATATCGGAGTTATTTTTTTTTTTTTTTTTTTTTTGAGACAGAGTTTTACTCTTGTTGCCCAGGCTGGCAGGCTGGCAGGCTGGAGTGCAGTGACACGATCTTGGCTCAATGCAACGTCTGCTTCCGGGGTTCAAACGATTTTCCTGCCTCAGCCTTCCAAGTAGCTGGGATGACAGGCACCCCCCACCACATTTGACTAATTTTTGTTTTGTATTTTTAGTAAAGGCGGGTTTTCACCATGTTGGGCAGGCTGGTCTTGAACTCCTGATCTCAGGTGATCCGCCTACCCTGACCTCCCAAAGTGCTGCGATTACAGGCGTGAGCCACCATGCCCAGCCAAGTTTTTTTTTTTTTCTTTTCCAGCTTTTAAGTTCAGGGGTACATGTGTAGGATGTGCAGTTTTGTTACATAGGTAAACATGTGTGATGGTGGTTTGCTGCACAGATCATCCCATCACCCAGGTATTAAGCCCATCTTTTATTAGCTATTCTTCCTGATCCTCTCACTCTTCCCACATCCTACCCTCTGACAGGCCCCAGTGTGTGTGTGTGTTTCTCCACAATATATCCATGTGTTCTCATAATTTAGCTCCCACTTATAAGTGAGAACATGTGGTATTTGATTTTCTCTTCTGGTGTTAGTTTGCTAAGTATAATGTCCTCCAGCTCCATCCATGTCCCTGCAAAAAATATGATCCAATTCCTTTTTATGAATGCATAGTATTCCATAGTATGTATGTACCACATTTTCTTTGTCCAATCTTGATTAGCATTTAGGTTGATTTCATGTCTTTGTTATTGTGACTAGTGCTGCAATGAACATATGCATGCTTATGTCTTACAAGAGAATGATTTATATTCCTTTGTGTATATACCCAGTAATGGGATTGCTAGGTTGAATATATTTCCATTCCTAGGTCTTTGAGAAATCGCCACACTGTCTTCCAGATTAGTTGAACCAATTTATACTCCCATCAATGGTGTAATAGTGTTCCTTTTTCCCCACGACCTCACCAGCATCTGTTATTTTTTTTGACTTTTTACTAATAGCCATTCTGATTGACATGAGATGGTATCTCATTGTAGTTTTAATTTGCATTTCTCTAATGATCAGTGATGTTGAGCATTTTTTCATGTTTGTTGGCTGCAGGTATGTCTATTTATATAAAGTGCCTGTTCATGTCCTTTGCCCACTTTTTAATGGGGCTGTTCTCTTCTTGTAAATTTAAGTTCCATATAGATGCTGAATATTACACCTTTTTCAGATGGAAAACTTTTCTCCCGTTCTGTAGGTTGTCTTTTCACTCTGTTGGTAGTTTCTTTTGCTATGCAGAAGCTCTTTCATTTAATTAGATTCCATTTGCCAATATTTGTTTTTGTTGCAATTGCTTTTGATGTTTATATCATGAGATCTTTGCTGGTGACTATATTCTGAATGATATTGCCTAGATTTTCCTGAGTTTGGTTTTGATGACTGCTTTATCTCTTTATATTCTTGCCTTTTAGCTTGCCTTGTAATTTTTTTGTTTTTGTCAAAAGATACATATAGGAACTAAGACAAATAGGTCTTTAGAGGGAGGATTTGTATTATTCTAGCTGGAAGTTGTGTTTAATGCTTGATATAGCCATAGGAGCCAGAGGTATCAGATTCCCCTAGTGGAGTGTTGTTGTTGTTTTTTCTTGACATTGAACTTTCCTAAATATTGCTCTTCAAGAATGAGTCTGTGTCTTGTAACTTTCTCATCTCTAATCCAGAGTTGCTATTGGCGGCTTCACTGGTGTGATGGTAAGGCATAGGGGAAGGAGAGCATTCTTTAGTCTTTGGATTAAATATCAGTCTTTATATGTTTTCCTTTTTGGGGATGTAACTTTCGCAAGTATTTCTAAAGTAATATAGGTCCCCCATCCCCCCAGTAGCCTACTTCTTTACCTGGCTGCAGTATTTCTATTTCTTGGAAGCCCTGACTCTTTATGACTATCTTCCTCTTTTGCTGTGACAGGAAGGCTGGAAGGGGTTTTCTTCCTCCAGTTGGAATAAAGGTCGGGGAAAGTTATTTTCCCTGGAGAACAGACTTGAGTGTATTTCACAATGATTATTTCTTCATTTCTTTTGCCAGAGTTATGAAAGGATTGTGTGTGTGTGTGTGTGTGTGTGTGTGTGTGTGTGTGTGTGTGATATGTGTGTCTACATGAGAACATCCTGGGTATTCTGAAAGTAAAGCCAATGAAAATATATAGGTTTACCCAAGACTATGGCCACCAAGAGTTTCTAGTTTCTAGTTTTTGGTTTCTAGTTAGTTTCTAAGCTAGTTCATACTTAACCTCCAGTACTTCATCAACATTACCATTTCATGGTGTCCTCATCAATTTACAGTTCCAGTGACTTCTGTTTCAGGTGAGACTTCTGTTGTGTTTCTCTTGTCTCCAGATTGAAGGGTGATGGTTTGCCTTGTGACTTCACTTCTCTGATAGGTTCAAGAAAAGTGAATGGTTTTCGGTTTGTCCAACTTTTACTTGTTTTAAGGATGGAGCAACTTGCAAGCTCTTTGCGTATTACAGTTAAAACCAAAAGTCCTTTATTCTGTTTTGGAGCCACTTTTGTATTCCTTTTTTAGGGAATGAGTTTCTAGAGAAAGAAAGGAGATCCTTACTAAACCTGAAACATACTAGATTTAGTTCATATCACACTGAGACTCACTGTGATTCTCTGTGAGTATAACATCTGTCACTTTCCTGTCTAAATTCTGGGGAAAGTTCAGTTTAGACGTACTCTTCTGACATGCACTTATACCCCTGGGCATGATTTAGGTTACCTAACAGTTTTCATTCTTGGTTGAGTGATGGGAGGAAAGAATTGCAAGGACTGTAAAATGAAATTGGCCATAAGCAGGACCCAGCAAAGAAAGAGATAAATGCTAGATGAAAACTGCCATTTACCCACAATTCTAACATCTTAAATTCGGTTCTTAGCTATTGGGTGTCAATTTTTAGAAGTGAAAAACTAATACTCTCCTCTCTCCCAAGAGACAAGAGCATTGAGACATTTCTTTTTAGTTGCTATAAAAAATAAACTGAACAAAGATTAAATTGTTTTCCTTCTTCTGAAACAAGATAAAATTCTCTTATAAAATATGCTGCTAACTATGGGCATCCTCTTTGAAAAAATATCAGAAATCATTTGCTTGTAGTAAATTTATAGAATGAAGTTTTTAGAATTGGAAAGTATCTTGAAGGTGAGTTTCTTTTATAAATTTAAACATTTTTAAATTTAAATACCTAATTTTATCCAAGTTGCAAAAAAGAAGTTGTATGCAAATACACCAAAATGTTCTGGGTTATTCTTTCTCATTCTTTCATTTCAGGTAGACTTGGACATGTTTTTTTTGGTGTGAATATGAATTTCTTCAGTTTTCAATGGCATTCATTGTAAGCCAGACAATATGCTATTTATTTGTTTGAATTATTTTTAAACTTTGGAAAAGTCGTATATCCAATAAATTCTGTAATAATAAAATACAATGATTGCTTTGTACTTCATATAATGGGATAAGTTGTTAATCTCCATCCTCTGTTTCAGTAGGTCTCAACCTTTTATTCATTATTATCCCCTAAGGTGCCTTTCCAGATATGTTTTTCCTAATTACTCCGTTTCCCATAACATTTCATTACTATTGTAGATATACTCTATATCTGCTTATGTACTGAAGCCTTTGGGAAGTCCAAAAAACACTGTTATATCTCATAATTTTACCGTTTTCCCATAAACCTCTTGAACGCACTATTATCCTAGTTGAGAATGCATGCCCTGTTTGATTAATATACTGGTTATCTTTTATCAATAACCAAACTAAATATGTAGGTGCTAGTTCTAGAGACACATTATTTAGGTTAGTATTCTAGAGCAACTCTTTACCTGATTTGTGATTATTAATTATTTATTAAACTCAAAACTCCTCAATTTTCTCAATTTAAAATAAAAATAATAGCACTCAACTTGGTGAAAGTAATACTGACAGTGGTAACAAAAAGCCCTAAATGTAGGATGTTTCAAATCCGATAGAAGTGTGTTTCTCAATAATGTACATTCCAAAAAGAAGGTTACTGAGTGTCAGGTTAGCTCTAGTCCAGGTGCTGGCTTCTTCCATCATGTGATGCATCAACTGCAACTCAGATTTAGTTTCCCAGGTTGCACTGGGAGTTGGTATCCAGCCATTAGTCAAGACAAGATAAGGGAGAATTGCAAGATAATGAAGAACCTTTAGGGGCCAGTGTGGAAGTGATACACATTACTTCTATCCACATTCCACTCCCCAGAATTTAGGTCCAGCTTATGACTGACACACTTAAATAAAAGAGGGGTATGTGTAGGAAATCTCTTCTGTGTCCGTGTTAAGGAGAGATAGGAGATGAATTTCATTAACAGCTAGCCAATCTCTGCCATGGCAATTATTTCATAGTATTGTGGAGCTTATTAAACTATTTGAAAGATATATAATGCCTAGAATTTTCTGGCTCTGTAACTGGGATGTTTTGAGGATTATGGATGGGGTATAAAAAGTAAGTTTAGATACTGTCATTATACAGATGAGGGAATTGACAGGCAGAGATACTCACTGCTATCGTAATGAGGATAACTGGAAATGAGAGAATCGACATTTACAGATTAAGAACTTGCTCAGTGTCACTGACGTAGAATTTTAATCGAGGTGAATAAAAATTTAAAACTCATTTGTTTCCTTTCATTTCACTGTACTTACTCTATTCAAAATTTAATTAGTTACTTTTGCTTTTTAAAGGCATTCTCATTCTTTTTTCCCTAATAACTCAAGGATTCTTTAATAGAATGAATAAATAATTATATCATTTTATAAAATATTTTGGGATTATCATCATAAAGATAATGATGATGACATCAATTTTTGAGTTTATAATTGCTGTAGGTTCAGATTTTTTTCTTTTTGAGGTGGAGTCTCGTTCTGTCTCCCAGGCTGGAGTGCAGTGGCGTGATTTTGGCTCACTGCAACCTCCGCCTTCCAGCTTCAAGCGATTCTCACACCTCAGCCTCCCAAGTAGCTAGGATTACAGGCACCTGCCACCACACCCAGCTAATTTTTGTATTTTTAGTAGAGATGGAGTTTCACCATGTTGTCCAGGCTGATCTCAAACTCCTGACCTTAGGTGATCTTCCCTCCTCAGCCTCCCAAAGTGCTGAGATTACAGGTTCAGATTTTAATAAGGTGACAATTGCAGAAGTGTGTTTCACAGGTGTAATAAATAAAAATGGAGCTCTTAATACCAAATTAAGAAATAAATTTCTCCAAGCATATAGAAATTAATCTAATTGATGTATACATATGTTTTTAAATACTGTTGATCTTTTCAACTAACTCATATTAGGAGCCTTATTAAGGGAGCCAACATTTTATCAGTTTCAAATGTATTCACCATGTCACTAAGATGATATCTTGTTATAGATTGACTTTTATTATTTTTATTTATTATTTTATGATATACAACAAAACTTAGAGTATCAGCAAAAAGGGGAATCTGTACCTTCACACTATTCTGTTCACATTCGCTCTTTCTTGTGCCAGTTTTCTTTGTGCATACATGTTTGCAATTATAGCATACTTAACGCTTTATATTTTTTGTTGTTTGCTAATGTAATTCTATATTTCTATGGCATCTTCAAAGTTAACACTTTTAATGGCTTCAAAACATTACCTGTGCTGTTGTATAATTGGTTGCATTTAACCATTTAGTACCAACTTTTGCCTTTCTTATTACTTATTCTTACATATATACTTTCTTCTTAACATTTGTAAATGTAGGTTGAAAACTTATTCTGAATTTTTGTCAGCATGACATTTTGCCTCAATTGCATTGCTTTTTCTGTCTGTAGTTGCTACCTATCTATTTTTTTTAAAAAAATTTCTTCTCCTATCTCTTGTAAGCCATAATTATCACTCATTCATTCATTGAGTTTCTTGAGTGTTTCTCCCCTTGCAGTTTTAAGTTTCTCTCTTTATAAACACATTATAATTTATAGTTTTCTAAAAACTTCAGCATTCAAATAATATCCTGGTTTTATTGTCTTACAGTGAAAGATAATTAGTATGGCACAGGTGGTTATTTTATTGACTGTAAATTGATTAAATTATGGAACATTTTATAGAGCCATTGTAGTTAAGTGTAGTAGTCCCTCCTTATACATGGGGGATACATTTCAAGACCCGCAGTGGATGCCTGAAATTGTAGATAGTACTGAACTCTACCCTATGTATGCTATGTTTTCCCTAAACATACATATAATAAAATTTAATTTATAAATTAGGTATAGGAGACTAATGACCAGTCATTCAGAAGATAAATAGAACATATAAAAGTGATGATAAACCTGTGAAAGATTTTTCACTTTCCTTAAAATATAATGCCTTTAAGGATGTAAAACTAACTTATTTCATAATAGTAGCTACATTAGTATCTTGGCATATGAAAAATCTAATGTTGGGAAGTACCACTATAAAGTTTTAAAAATTAGAAGGCGTGGCAAATATATACCTGATAACGTATCAGTACAGAGATGCCATAAAATATTAAAACTTATCGTCATTGCTTTTTGATATTAGTTTATTATTACTGTATTATTTGTTATTGTCTGTTTGACACATTTAAAAATATACTGTATGAACAATATGATAGTTATAATGCTGTTCACCAATTATTTCCAACTCTCCATTTTTTTATTTTTATTTTATTTTATTTCATTTATAAATATATATATTTTATTGCACTTTAGGTTCTGGGGTACATGTGAAGAACATGCAGGATTGTTGCATAGGTACATACATGGCAATGAGGTTTGCTGCTTCTATCCTCATCACCTATATCTGGAATTTCTCCCCATGTTATCCCTCCCTAACTCCCTACCCCATTTTTTTAACATGTGATAGGTTTGTACTTTTTGGGGGTTCCATATGGGGAGATAAGGCTTTAAGGCATGTTTTGTCCAGTGAATTTAGAACAGATATATCTTCTGGCAAGATTTCATTGCCAGTGTGACCTTCTCGAGCTCATTTTCTTCTGCCACAACTAGCCACATTAGATAATGGCCGCTCTGCTCACATTGATCTTGATATGCACATAGAATAAGCAGGAAGTAAGTCTTTGTTTACTTTTATTTAAACAACTGTGATTTGGGGATTGTTAACATAGCAAAATCAATCATATTCTCTCATAACAGAAAGTCAGATTTTGTTTTATTTGGGAAATTTGCTCATCTAATATTTTTTCATCTTATTAGTCCTAGTAGCAATTTACACCAAACGATTCATGAAGAGTTCTGATTTCGAATTATTTATTTCCCATGTAACCTCAGTAGGAGAATGCGGTTTCGTTAATTTGGCCCCCTATTGTACTTTGACAAGTTAATTTTACAACTACTTAATTTGTAATGTAGGTTTTATTGCTTTTATACAGTTAATTCAGAATTACAATGTGTCTTTGCATAGTAATATTTCATTTACAGGATAAATGTTGGTTGAATAAATTATCAAATGCATATCTGTTACCTTTCAAAAAATTCTTTCTTCCCTAAGTTTCATTTATTTTTTAGCTTAATTAGATAGATACCCACAAGTTTATCAGGAATTCTTTAAAAATAAACTCTTAACCTAGGCATGACTTATTTAATAGAGCATAGTTCGGCATATCATTTACAGAAAAATTTGTTTTGGCAAAAAATTACAATATGCCCTAATTTAAAATCTCTGCATATTCTTTAAAAGTTAAATATAAATAGAACTTGTATTAATATATTTGAATTTCAAATACATTTAGAAGCACTTTTTAGGGCAATAATACTATGAATTCTTTTGAAAACCCATCATTTATTTTATCCTTATTAAAAATTAAGATTTTATAAAATGACTCTCCTTTTCTTAGACTGAAAGATCAACATTGCATATACCTAAAAATGATATTAAATTTAATATCATGTTACATCAGAGATGTAGCTGTGAGATAATTTATCATTGCAAATTATTTTTAGTAATTTCTCCTAAATTAGAGCTAAGAATGGTAAAACAATAAGTATAATCTCTATTTTGAGGTTTGAACATGATTCCAGGAATATAAAATCTAAGTAGACACTTTATTAGTTGAGTGACTGTAAAGAAAATTGATGTCTTATGAAATGTGAAAGATGACCAGGCAATCTGCACTCCACCCTGGGCAACAGAGTGAGACTATGTCTCAAAAAAAAAAAAAAAGAAAAGAAAAATAAAACGAAATGTGAAAGATCTGCTATGAAAGGAATAGCAGCCCACTACCAAAAAGAGGTGAGTGAAGGCTATGCCTGTGAAGAGGGCCAAGTTTTCTTTTAAGAAGTCAATTTTAAGTTTTCTGGTAAAGATTTTGTTGTAGTTTGGGCCTTCATCATTTCCCTGATGCTTACGGAAATGAGCAGATGAATACACTCAAGGCGGAAATCCCATGTCAGCATGGTGTCATATGCCACAGACTTCTACTAGCTATAGGGCAATACACTGTTTAAAGTGAAAATAACAAGGGTAATTTGCTAACCTCCTTTATAGAAGCTCTGTGGCAAAGTCAATAAGAGGAAGAGAAAGGGTAAATGTTGGCTGACCACCCAAGAGTGTGGGGGAAAGATGGGTGTGAAGAAGAAGCTGGGCTGTGGATAAAACAAAGACCAATCACTTGGAACCCATTTCACCATCATATATTGAAACGGCACTCAAACCATCCCCATCAGTAACTCCCGAAGCAATTGAAAACAGATTAAAACATAAATTAACTCTTCTTTCAACCTTGTGTTTCCTTAGAGTATATCATGCCATAGTGTGAGTTTTAAAAGTTTGGGGAATTTTAGGAGTAAAACAGCAGGTACTGAGCATTAAGTTATTCAGTTATTAGTTTAATGCCCCATAACTTTAGTTAATGTGACAACTAAAAGAAATTAAAATATAATAAATATTTCTTAAGGAGAAAGCTTATTTTTATTGAAGATGAAGGTAAAGTAACAATATATGATAAAAATCTGAATAAAGTAAAAAATACGAATTAAGTCCATATCTGTAGGCACCATTTTCAACATTTTATATGTATAAATATATTTAATAATACATTATTATTGTTATTTCCACTTTAAAAATAAAGGAAGTTAAGCACAGACAGACTGAGTGATATGCCAGCTCCTATACATTGGAACTTGAATTAAATCCAATCAGTGTTCTCCATCTCCCTATGTCTGAATGTGCTCCATCGCCTTCAAAACCAGAAGTAAATTCAATCATATCTGTTAGGATCATAATTGTAAATCAGTTAACCTCACTTGTTGAAAGACTAAGAAAAAAAGTAAACTGTTGACTAAAATAAAATGATACACAGATATTATAAGTTAAAAGTTAGTCAAAGATATATTATTCAAGTACAGATAAAAGAAAGCAGAGATTATAATGTTGATTTTAGATTTTAAAAAACAATTCAAAGCAAACTAAAACTGAATGTTTCCAAGAAGGCCATTTTTATTGCAGTGTAAAATCCCTAAACATTAAATTAGTCATTTTATGTATGTGCAAAACAGCTTGATAGGTATATTATAAATTCTGCTTTATAGATTTAGAGATTATATTAATTAAAATTGGATTTGCAATTGTTATGTCTACCTGTTGAATTAAACCTGTATAATTTTGAGTTATTCTCTTTTTCCCATGAAATCTCTTGTCTAATTATAGAGTTAGACTAGGTTACTTTGGCTTCACATGTGTGTGGTTATTATTTTTCATTCTTTTTTCAAACTTTCTGTGTAATTGTGTTGTCTTTTGTAAGTGACGTATAGTTTTGGTTTTTTAATCTAGTTCTCATTTGTTTTTAATTGGAGCATTATATCAATTTATAGTTCATGTAATACTAATGTGTTTGAGTTTAAATCTGCCATCTGGTTTTGTACTTGCTGTTCTGTGTTTAACATTTTTTTTTAATTCTCTGTTTTTGGTTTCCTTTTTATTACAAAAGCATTTTCAATCAAATTGTTTCCCTAAGAATTTTGGAACATACAGATTGTTTACTAATTTTGGGGAGAGCGTTATAGAGATTTTGTCTTATATACTTAAAGTCTAATATTAATAAATTCATTTATCTTCCCTTTCAAAAATACAAGAACATTAGTATAGTTTAGCTCCTTTTGGACATCTGACTGACATGTTATTATTGTATATTTTAATTTTATTCTATTATATTAACAAGACATTACTATTCTGTTCAATTACTAGTTTTTAAATTTACTCACATATTTACCACATCCACTGATCACCTCACATAAAATTATAAATACTTCTACATGCACACTCTTGATCCCCCACTTATTTTACTTCGTCTTTTTTATTTTTTATTTTTTGAGATGGAGTTTTTCACTCTTGTTGCCCAGGCTGGAGTGCTATGGCCATATCGACTCACTGCAGTCTCCGCCTCCCGAGTTCAAGTGACTCTCCTGCCTCAGCCTCCTAAGCAACTGGGATCACAGGCATGCACCACCACGCCCGGCTAATTTTTTAATATTTTTATTAGAGACAGGGTTTCTCCGTGTTGGCCAGGCTGGTCTGGAGAACTCCTGACCTCAGGTTATCTGCCCGCTGCAGCCTCCCAAAGTGCTGGGATTATGGGTGTGAGCCACTGCGCCTAGCCTATTTTGCTTATTTCTTAATTCTACAATACTTGCCAATTTTTTTTTTTAGGTTGTGTCTTGCTCTTGTTGCCCAGGCTGGAGTGCAGGGCAAAATTACGGCTCACTGCAGCCTTCGCCTCCTGGGTTCAAGCCATTCTCCTGCCTCAGCCTCCTGAGTAGCTGGGGCTACAGGCGTGTGCCACCATGCCGAGCTACTTTTTGTATTTTTAGTAGAGATTGGGTTTCTCCATATTGATCAGGATGGTTTTGATCTCTTGACCTCCTGATC
The DNA here is from genome assembly GCA_963573385.1 of Cacajao melanocephalus. Classification (NCBI taxonomy): domain Eukaryota; kingdom Metazoa; phylum Chordata; class Mammalia; order Primates; family Pitheciidae; genus Cacajao; species Cacajao melanocephalus. The sequence continues at coordinate 2,879 of CAUYLG010006663.1, read as the reverse complement.
CACCTGCCTCGGCCTCCCAAAATGTTGGGATTACAGGTGTGAGCCACCGCACCTGACTGGATTTCTTTGTAATTAACTTTTTTGAAGGGTTCATTAGATCTCTTGAAGCCATGGATTGTCTTCTATCACTTCTAGAAAATTCTCTGTTATAAGGTCTTCAAATACTTGTCTCAATCCCATTTTCCCAATATTCTCCTTTTAAACTTTAATTAAACGCGTTAGAACTCAATCTGTTCCTCATGTATTTTAACTTCTTTTTTAGATTTTTCATCTCTGCTTCTGCTGATTCTTATTCCTGCTTTTTCTGCTTCCTGGTGCCTTGATTCTTGCATGTGAGAATCTCTTTTTTCCTTGGGAAACTATCTGTGGGAATATTTGATGCTGGAATCAAGTTGTATCCCTTCAGAGGATTTACTTTTGCTACTTCCCAGTGCGCTTAGTAAAAAACAACAGTGTTTTAGGTTTTACTGTGTGAAAAATTATTTTTTTTTCTGAGTGGCCACTCAGAAGAATTTTATTTGCTCCCATTTATTTTTATTTTTCACCTTTTCTCTTTTTGCTATTATATTTTTATTAATGATCATTTTATATTTTTTATTCTCCTAGTTAACTTATTCTGGCAGCATAAATGAAATTTGATGATTTCATTGCCAGTTATCCAGACAAGCTTTCCTATCTGTGACATGTGACTCTTTGCTAGGTGTGGTAGATTAGAAGCTTCAGAATCTTGCAAGGGTGATGTGAGGGGGCAGATAACTGATGCTCCTGATAGCACCTAGGGAAAAGCTGCATTAAGGTTCTGTCCTCCACATAGCTGAACTGGTGTCCAGTATCAGTTTATGATTCTTCACTTGAAATGAGAATGTGTTGTATACTCTTTAAATAAAGCAATTTATTAAACTGCTTAAGCTGGAGATCTTGGCTATTTGGCTACAATTTTTAGTGAAAATATCCTAGTTTATTGAATTTTGCCTAGATATACTAAGTTCGATTTTATTTTGTTCTCCCGTCTTTCTTTTTGTAATTTCTTAACTTAGGCTATAAATTTATTTTACAGACAGTTTTCTCTTGACTAATTCTCTCCCTAAGTTCACCTGTTTTTATAAAAGCCTATGTAGACACTCAATAAACATGTTTTATTTTGTAGCAGAATCCATGACTTATTATCAGTAAAACCCTGGTTGAGATACTTTTAATCTTATTTTCCACACATAAACCTATCTAGCCCATTGCATTGTATCCTGAGGCCCAATGTTATTCAATTATTTGTGTATTTGCAGTATGCCAAGTGCAATACTTACTGTAACCTAGAAATAATAACTCTGCCGACTAATAGAGATCAAAGTAAGAATTAATTTTTACTTTGCAGGACAAGTACTCCAACAAACCTGAGTTGTTAAGGTGGTAAACACAGAAAACACTATACAAAGTCTTTGTAAAGATTAACATTGCTACAATTATGCAAGCACATATTTTTCTTAACAAGATTAGTAATGCCAGCTGCCTGCATTCAAAGAGACAATTTCACTTCAATTTCAACATTACATGAAACAGTGCAAAATGACAATAATAGTTAAATCAAAATATGTATCACAATTTCAAATTAAAGTATACCTTTATGTTACCTGCTGTGACTTTTATAAATGAATGAAATGGAATATTTGAATTTTTATTATGGAAAGCTATTTGCACAAAATTAAAATAATATTTTATTATAATAAAGCCTTTACAGATGTTTTTACAAGTATTGTATTCTCTTTTATGGTATATTCTCTCGTTGGTAAATTCCAATAGGTTTAAAATTCATGTTCCTTTATTTAGACGTTGGTTATAGTGGATAGTAGTGAATTGAGTCACTTCCTCACCTCTCTCTATTCAACCTTTCTATGCTGCACAGGCTGGGAAGTTAAAATGCTATGTTTCCTAGGACCACTTGAAGCTTCAGTTCTGTACGTCATTTGGGTTCTGCCAATTAGATTCACTTAAGTAAAATATGGAAGGTAGAAAGGAGTCCAGGCTATGTTTCTTAGGTTTTTCTGCCAAATAGAATTATCTAGTATCTGTAGAGTGTCTTACCGGAATCATGGTTCCCTTGATATGGGTGGTATCCTTATCATAACAGCTTCCTAATCATAGCCAGCTTCTAGACCGTAAATGGTACATTAACTCCTTAGGTTATCAAGTTCTGTGTCCCTCATAGTTGTTCTGTTAAATGCAATTTAAAGTCTGTTTTTGGCCTTCGATAGGATTCAGAAAGTTATTTAAGATTTCATAATGCATTTTTTAATGTTTTACTACAAAAATATCGTTGGTCTCTGCATTTACTTGATATAATTAACAATAATATATTTTAAATTTTATTTACTGCAATTGTTAATATTTTTTACCAGAGAAAATGTACTTATGTGGTACATGTTATGAATTTTTTTACTATAGTTGCTGCCTCTACATTTATTTTTAGGCCTGACATAGTTATTTAAAAACCTGTTTATAACCTCGTTAAAATTTCTCCTCCACCTGTGGTTGCTTGCAATATAGCCTGCTTGTTACTCATCCCACTGGCCCAAAAATCAACAAACCCCACAGCTGCTAACCATGGTAAAACTTAGTGTTCAACATTAGAATGATGTAAAAAAGTTCTCACGTTTTCTTTTTTCTTTTTTTTCCTTTTTTTTTTTTTTTTTTGAGACGGAGTTTCACTCTTATTGCTCAGGCTGGAGTGTAATGGCACAATCTCGGTTCACTGCAAACTCCACGTCCCCAGGTTCAAGTGATTCTCCTGCCTCAGCCTCCCACGTAGCTGGGATTACAGGCACGTGCCACCACACCTGGCTAATTTCGTATTTTTAGTAGAGATGGGGTTTCTCTATGTTGGTCAG
>CAUYLG010006661.1:0-55705 GCA_963573385.1 Cacajao melanocephalus | reverse complement strand
AGACCATAAGAAACAAAGAGGGACATTACATGGTGGTGAAAGGATCAATGCAACAAGAAGAGCTAACGATCCTAAATATATACGCACCCAACACAAGAACACCCAGATACATAAGGCAGGTTCTTAATGACTTACAAAGAGACTTAGACTCACACACAATAATAGTGGGAGACTTTAACATTATACTGTCAGTATTAGACAGATTAACGAGATAGAAAATTAACAAGGATATCCAGGACTTCAACTCAGACCTGGAACAAGTAAACTTAACAAATATTTACAGAACTCTCCACCCCAAATCCACAAAACATTTCTCAGTATCACATTACGCCTATTTTAAAAGTGACCACATAATTGGAAGTAAATCACTCCTCAGCAATTGCATAGCATTTCACAGGTTTAAATAAAATATTGGTTGGCTGCTTGTTTGTTATTTTCATCTCTTATTCCTTCCTGTCTCCATTGTTAAGTATTGGCATAAAAGAGATTTTTAATACCCATTTTTAGACTGCATTCTAGCCTGGGCAATAGAACAAGAATCTCGTTCTCTCTCCCTCTTTCTATTCCTCTTTCTTTCTCTCTTACATTCTTTTTTTTTCTTTCTTTCACTCTCACTTTCTTTCCTCTCTTTTTCTTTCTTTCAAAAAAAAATAATAAAATAAAAAATAAAGAAAAAAGAAAACTGATAAATCTTTTTTATTTAATGAAGTAAAAAAGACAGGATGCAGGGAAGTGAGTATGTGTTGGTGTTAGCAGATCTGGGTTTGGATTCTGGCCACTAGTGCTGCTGTCAGGTCACCCAGCTACCCTGGGCTTTGTGTCCTTATCAGTTCTATAAGGATGATAATATTTTCGTCAAAGAGTTATAGGAAAGATGAAATACCTTTCTGTATATACACACACATACATATGTATTCAACTGTATAATATATTCAGCATTTATATATAGTTGACCCTTGAACAACAGGAGTCTGAACTTCATGGATCCAATTTTATGCAGATTTCCTTCTGCCTCTGCCACCGCTGAGGCAGCAAGACCAACCCCTCTTCTTTCTCCCCCTCTTCAGCCTACTCAGTGGGAAGATGACAAGGATTAAGACCTTTATGATGGTCCACTTCCACGTAATGTATAATAAATGTATTTTCTCTTCCTTATGATTTTCTTTCCTTTTTCTTTTTCCTTTCTCTCTCTCCCTCTCTCTTTTTTTTTTTTTTTCTAAGATAGGAGTTTCACTCTTATTACTCAGGCTGGGGTGCAGTGGTGCAATCTTGGCTCACTGCAACCCCTGCCTCCTGGGCTCAAGTGATTCTCCTGCCTCAGCCTCCCGAGTAGCTGGGATTACCAGTACCTGCCACCATGCCCGGCTAATTTGTATTTGTAATAAAGATGGGATTTTGCATGTTGGACAGGCTGGTTCTTCCTTATGATTTTCTTAATAACATTTTCTTCTCTGTAACTTCTCTTATTTTAAGAATACAGTATGTAATACACATGATATACAAACCAGGTGTTAATCGATCGTTTATGTTATTGGTAAGGTTTCTGGGCAACAGAAGGCTATTAGCCATTAGGTTTGGGGGAAGTCGAAAGTGATATGTGGGTTTTTGACTGCATAAGGGTGTGGTGCCCTAACCCTCACATTGTTCAAAGATTGACTGTACAGAGAGAGAGAGAGAGAGAGAGAGAGAGAGAGAGAGAGAGAGGGAGAGAACACACCTGCCTCACAGTAGTTGCACCTGAATGTTGCTGCAGCTGTTGTTGTTATAGGAGTAGAATTGTCAAGTTCAGGCTACAAGTGTGAGATGGATGACTTTCTAAGTTCTTCGTTCTCACATCTGACCTCCCTGGATTAAAGTCCCATTGAACCAACTCAGCAGGTATTCAGTCCTTGGCCTCTCTGTTTTCCACTGTAGACAGAATTGGAGGTGATGGCTTCAGCAGTCCATCTCCTCAGAGCCAGGAAGCCATGTAGATGGACCCTGCATCCATGGCGGGACCTGACGCTCCTCCAAGCACATGCTGGTGGGACTGTGCCACCCTCTGTGGCTTGGCCAGCACACAGGGTCATGCAATGTTTACAAGCACAGATGTGTTCTGTTGGGACCTGGGTGATCCTGTGAAAACTCAGCTATGTCACAAGGTCACTGACAGTGTAAAGCTGCACAATATAGGATATCTCAGGTTTCCATCCACAACTACAGAAGAACTTTCCATTAAAATCAGAGCTTTCAGGCAATTTATTTGGAGACCCTGTGACTTAGGTAAGTGTCATCTGTATGCAGAATTTGCGCTGTTGGTAAACAAGGACATCTGAGAATTAAATGAGAGAATCGCTGAAAAACCTCAGCTTGTATCTACCCTAATCAAGCCTTCTCTGTACTAGCCTTTTCTGCAAGTATATATCCATAAATCTGTCACTGCTCTTTTGAAAACACTAGCATGGTTTCTCTTTGCTTTAAACAAGCTCTTTCATGATCTGTCCCCTGCCTGCCTCTCCATCATTATCTCACTCCTTGCCCCCCGTCCTTCCTCATTGCACAGCCTCCTGGATGTCCATCAACCTTCATCTTCCCCTCTTTGATGATAGCACATGGCAACCAGCCAGAGAAGGTGCTTCTTGGCTTCCCTTGAGTCTTGGTGTGGTCATGTGATGATTAGGTTCTCACCAACGGGAAGTGAGAAGAAGTGATGTGTGCTATTTGTATTTTTTGCCCTATATAAGCGAGGCCTGTGTCTTCACAGGTTCCATCCGTATTCCAGAAGGCTGAGGGATAGTGCCTTTGGAGCAGCTTTGGACTCATTGAGATTGGCCAACACAATGAAGGTGGCAAAGCGATGCTACCAGCCCTAGACCACATGCACGTATAATGTTACACCAGGGAAAACAAACTTCCAGATTATTTCAATCACTGCGTTTTGGAGTTTTTAGGTCAAAACAGTTTATCTGGGACTCAAATCAATGCATTCATAGGACTTGTCTTGGCAATCATCTGCTCCTTTTGTGTCCTTTGGTGGAGTGTTAGTGACATGCCGGGATGTCCAAGCTGGAGAGCAGAGCAGATCCTGGATGTCACTCACCCTTCTGGCCAGCACCTTGGTGCTGCACACACTGCAAATCACTGTAAGATGGCACCATGTGGAACCTTCACCACTGTTCTTCCTTGGCTTGGGATGTTCTCCACATCCCCATGTTACACAGTGCTTTGTTCATAACCATCTTTCAGATTTCAGATTCACTCTTGCTCTTCAGGGACGTCTACCTTTACTTTGCTGTCTGTAGGAATTACACATCTCTTCTCCCCAATTGTAACAACATAATTGTGCATCTCAATAAACTGCAAGACCCCTGTGGAAGTCAAGCCTTTCTCGTCTACTCTTGCATTTCCAGGAACTAGTTCAGTGCCCAGCACGGAGCAGAACATCGCAAATATTTGTTGAATGAAGCAATGAACTGTTCTCCCTGTTTTTTGTCCCATGCATAACCATAATATCCTCATATCAAAATACTCTTCAAATGTGAAGACAAAATAAAAAGTATTTGAGGAGAGATACATACTTACAATATTTTTCTTCTATGTAGCCACATAAGCCACAGAGTTTAAATTGTTTATTTTAATTTTTAAAGACTACAGGGAGGAGCTGAGTTCCTACAATGCGTTTTATTTCTACTGCTGTATTTTCCCTGCTGCTAGAGAAGTTTAATTTCTCTCCTTGATTTTTTTTTTCAGTTTGTACCCTGGAAAAGTAAGGTGATAAATACAGGCAATCATTGCAAAGTATGACTATTGCTGGGTGCTAATGTTTTCAAATTGCTGATGATTTTTAGGGACACCGCAAATTGGCCACACTGTCAGAAGCATTTGGCAGTCATAACTGGCAGCAATAAATCAGACTGCAAATTTGGAAAGCATGCACCATATTTGAGAATGCACCCTGGAGTCACCTCTAAATATGTCGTGGCCATGTAGCTGGGGTTCAGAGTAAATTGAACTACCCTTTGTCATGTATTTTGTGGTATATGAAAAACTTCAAAAAGTGTGGCCAGGCAAGGGAGAAAGCCAATCTGTTAAGGTAACAATTTCAGCACAGATTCCACCTGCCCCTGCCAAGTTGGAAAAGCCATATTGTACTGATACTTTCTTCCTATACCTTTTGACTTTACTGAAATAATTTGAAAAAAATTATCCCATTACTTATTCCTTTCATGATAAGTAGGATAATTTTCTCAGTAGCTGCTTATGTCAGAGTAAATTGATATGCTGAAAAAGAGATGTTTAGTTCTAACCTATGAGAGCTTTAGCATGCCATGGGATCATAATAAATAAGATATGCATTGTGAGTGTATCCTGCTGAAATGCAACATTAAGTCCTTTTGCCATATGTGTTGAGCAATAAAGTATAAGGGGAAAAAAATAACATTCCTGGTCGCATGTGCTCTGGTAATTCAGGAAATGTGCTAACAGGTAGCTTATGCTGTAACAACAAAAGGAGCCAGTCAGATCATTATGTAGATTTTCAGGTTGTTTTTGACAAAGTTCTATACCAAAGTAATTGAAAAGAAATTGTGTGTGTTTGTGTGTGTGTGTGTGTGTGTGTGTGTACACAACATGAGGAAGGAAGGTGGAAAAAGTTGAGCTGTGGATAGAGAACCTGGCTGCGCTACAAGGGATAAGAGAGAAAGTAGTCAGCTAGCAGCATGTGGCATATTCCTTGACAGTGTGCTTCTAGGGTCAGCACTAGGAGTTATCTTACTGAAGAAGTTAAAGATATTTGAAAGAGGGCATGCATGATAAAATCAAATCTGTGTACAAGTAAGCCATGACAAACAAATCAGATAGACCCAGAAACATTGTGTCCAGGCAACAGAGTGGCTAATAAGCTTTATTGTGTACCAGAGAATTATTCAAGGATATTTTTTAAGGATTCTGAATCGAAATAAGTGGAAGGTTTCCAAGGAGTGGTTTTTAAATCTTCTCAGTCTCATTTCTCGCTGCAACTGAATTACGCCAAACATCTGAACTTCAAAATCGTGTTTATTGAGTTATCTCTGTGTTGTCCCCTGAAGATGCAAAGATGAAAGTATGGGGTCCAGACTTCAGGGGAAGCCCTGAATGTGCTTGACTATGAGTCCAATATGATGCAGGCGCAATGACGCACTGTGGGTCAAGGCAGGCACCTAGAGGGGTGAGCCTCAGGTAGGTCCTGGTGCCCTCACGGGCTGCATATGGCATGCAGGGGAAAGGGGAGCCACATATACCCATGGACCCACAGGAAGGGTTTGCAGAAACAAACAGGCTCTGTTGAGTGGAACAATTGCAAACATGAAGGCAAATGTCTGGGACTACAGAGTATGAGCATGATGGCCAAAGGGCCAGAGAGGACCAACTATGCCTCAGAAAATGCCAACACTAGGCATCCAGGAACCAGGCCAGACTAGCTGCTTCTGTGTGGGTACGTACACCAAGGGAGGCCATCTGCATGAAGATAAGAGCATGACATCTAGGGCTTGAGTTCAAATCCTGACTTTGCCAAGCTCTGCAACTTTGGGCAAGTTGCTTAATCTTTCTATGCTGCAGTTTCTTCATCTATACATTGGAATGTTAATAATAAAATTTAGCTAGGTTTTCTGAGAACTTCAAATGAATCAGTATCATATAAGGCACCTTGAGTAGTGCCTGATACATGGTATGCACTTGCTGTGGAACTGTTAACTACTGTTCCTATTATCCTCTTCATTCTTGAAGGTTCTATCCCCTCTGCCTTTCCTGGGTTTATAATGGTGGATTTGGGCAGGGGAATGTCATTTTGGGTGATGATGAAAAAATGTACAGATTTAATATTTTGTAAATGTTACCTCCAATGCATAGAACATTTGAATTAGTATCAGAAAAGAACAAGGAATCGTTCTGATAGACCAGAGTCCATCAGTGTTGCAGGCAGAGGTAGCATTATCTGCACAGGTAAAGATGCATCCAATCAAAAGGCAGATGGACTTCTGGGAGCACTGTCCCCTGGGCCACTGGCTCCAGATCCCTCCTCATGCCTCTTCCCTCCCCAGTCCCCTTCTCTAGGACTAGACTGTGTTTTTCTCATAGAGCCTTTAACATTGCATCTTGTTACCTGATGGAACAAAGGAAACAAGGACCTGCCCACCAGCCCAACTTATCCAAAAGAAGTACTACAGAAAACAAATTATTTAAAGAATCTTGCCAGACGGATAAGATGTGCACTGAAGACAGCTATGTTAACACAAAATAAGTATTGGCATAAATAAGCCATTTCAGTGCCCCAGATCCAAATTGATATTAAAGTAAGATCACCATTGAAAGAATGACTTTATTAAATCTCCATTAGGAACTCTGAGTTGGTCCTGGAAAAGGCTTAGAGATGCAATCCACTCCAATGCTCCAGGGAGGATATTAAGAAGAGTCAGTATAACATAAACTCTATGCTCTGCATGTATCATTTTACGGGACCCCAAAAGACCTTCTTAAATAGAACTATTTCACTGGGTTGCCTGAAATGTACATATTATATTGCCACAAAATTTGAAATTTCATAAATTAAAGATTTGGCTGAAAAACTATCTTCTCTAAAATTTGTAAATATACATTTTAAATCTGGGAAGATTAAGTGAGGCTATCAGCCACTTAAAACTCAGTAGGAATGTGTTTAAACTGTATTCTTCCAAACATCGAGTTGAGACTCTCTGAGAGAATGAGAGCTTTGGGGATTATGATGTAGTAGTTTGAGGCAGTTGTTAGACGAGTAAGTACAGATTGAGCATCTGTGTGGAATGAATGGAACATGAGGAGGCTAGCATCACCAGGTAGGAGTGAGCAGAAAGGGGAGATGCTGTGTGGTGAGAAAGACTATCCAGGAAACCAGGAGGTGTGGAGACCAAGGATTAGGCCATGCTCCTATTATGCAGATGAACAGTTTTTAGAGTATCATGGAGTTGGAGAAGGTACTTCAAGGATCTCCAGGGGGAACAAGAAGGAACAGCAAAGTTCCATGATCCTATGCTCTACTTTCTGTTCAGATGTTCCATTTTATCTTACATACGTGTATTCACATATACGTGGATTTCATAGAAAAATATTAACTTTTGTCTGGGGAAAAAAATGGATTCCACTGCTTTAAAGAAAAAAAAAATTTTATCACTGCCTGAATACCTTGCTTAGGGACAGCCCTGAAGTTCTGAAAACCTAAGTTGGCAAAAATCATGTAAGATGGGCTCTGAAATGAACACAAGTCTTTGCCAGAGAGTAAGAAGGATCATTCTGTTCTACAATTCTGTTTCTTCACTGAAATGTGAAGCTCTTGTATAGATGAAATTGAAAGGCATCATTTTATATCATTTTAGCAAAAAGACTAAAATTAATAGCTAGTTGCTTGTTTAAAATGTTTAGGAGATTATCAGGGGATTTTTTTCAGAGTGAGTAGAAACATTGCTTTGTGAAATTTTACTGTAATATTTTTTGTTTCATTTTTAAAGGTCTTAGACAAGTTCTATTAGAAATAAGTTTTTAAAAAGAAATAACAACCACATTTGACATAAGCCTTCCAAAAAATTATATGAGACAAGGAAAACATTCCTCAAATTGGTAGCAAATAACAAGACAGACTCTTAAGGTCCACTCGATATCAGCAGGGTACAATGGAAGGAAAGGCTGAGGAGGCCTTGAGAATGAGGTTAAGTCAACGGGAGGCTGAAAAAAGCAGTTATTGGACCAAATGAATCTTTCACTTAAGGTTATTTCCCAGGAAATTAGTCATTTATTTTCATCCTTATGAGCTTAGTTCCAATTTAGTAGGAGCAGGGAAAGCTATTTCTTTGACATCGAAGAAGAAAAAAATGTGCTCTTCTTTCCAGCCTTGTACTTTATTTTTTCTACATTAATCTACTTTTGAAAGCTGAACCAAAATCAAAATAAAATTGAGAAAATAGCTTAACAAAAGGATTTTGTTCCTTTTTTATTCCTTTTTAATTCTTTGGCTTCATCTCTTCCGGATATTACCTATTCTATCTTTATCCACATGGAGGATGAATTCTATATTCCATCATGTATTGTAAATATTGCCTTGTCTTTGGTTTGGAATTTCTTCTAATGATGTGTCCATTTTGGAGGACAGATAAATATAAAGGCAAATATAACATCAAAAACTTATACTTTTTCTAATGTTAAGGAATACTGTGGAACTAATTATTCATTTTTAATATGTATATAATTTAGTTCTCAGTTTGGTATTTTTCTTAAAGAATTTTGAATTTTTCTTACTTGATAAGATTTAATTTGACAGTTTTGCATCAGATTATACAAATTCTTAGCATTTCCTAGAGTAAAGCTATAAACCAAAACAAAATTATTCCATGGAAAACTTATTTATGTAATTAAGGTAATCGCTTTCTAATAAACAGTGCATATCTTTTGTTACTTTTAAAATACTTCCATGTTAAATTATGAACCATAACCCTATGTCTGCATTAAGTAGGGATATTACTCACATGAACTTGCCTTTGATATTTAAAGAAATGAAGTTAAAGGCAGAAAATACCTCAACTTCCTGTCCCACATGTACAAACTTACCTGTAGTTACCTTCAGTCTAAACATCTTCCCTCTGGTCTTTGAGTATTCCTTCTCCTGGCCTCTTCCATCCCCTGTAATGGTGATCTCATTTTGACTTCTCCAGAAGCTGGAAGTGCTGACATTGGCTGTTCCCTCTCACTTCTGCATATTTAGTCTTAATCTTCCTTTGCCTACTTGCTCAGCTCCTAACTCCCTATCAATTGATCACACCCACTGCAGAAATCACCATATCAGAAATGTAGCATTCTCTGAAGAGCCTCCTTGCCCCAGCTGCTCCTAGCTTTTCAGCTCACTGTCTTCTGGCTTTTGCCTTAGAAATTTCAGAGATTTTCCAATCGATGATCTCTAGGATTTTCAAATGTTCGAATCCAAGGGACTCTTTTCAACCTTCGAGGAACTTAACCTCCCCAAGGCATAGTATAATATTGACGTCTCTGTTTCCTTCAAGTGTGGCCCTTCACTGGTTTCTATGATTTCATGACCTCCTGGTCCTCCCCTTCCTCGCTGATGACTTCTCATCTCCTCTGCATCTCCTTCTGGCCAATCCACTCGTTAGAACTTTTAAAGTAGCACAAGTAATATATAGTCACAGAAAAAAGAATAGAAGCTCAAGATGAACAGAAGAGGACAATATCAACTGGAGCCTGCTGAAAACTCCTGTGAACCCTTTCGGGGAATTAAAATTTGGCATTAGGGAGCCATTAAAATATTTTGAGCTGGGGAATCAGTGGGTCTCATTGGCCCTTTAGAAGTTACTCTGGTTTGAGAATGGATGGGAACAGGGCTGGAAGATGAGTTAGGCAGTAGTTTAGGGAGAAAGAATGGTGGTTGCAACTAAAATAATATCCCTGAAGATGAAGAGAAATGGGTGGATTCAAGAGATAATTGAGAATTAAAAACAACAGGAGTTTGTGACTTTTTGGATGTGATGCCTGGGGAAGAGGGCAGGGTGATGATGTCTAAATGTCTGGCTTGAACAGCAGGATTTAAGGAGATAGAAGAAATCTGCTTGTGGGGAGAAATGAGAGCTCATTTGGGACACAATGGCTTTAAACATCTTGGAAAACAATGTAGAGATATGGAAGATATATATACATATATGTATGTATATATATGTGTATATATATATAGTGTGTGTGTGTGTGTGTGTGTGCTTGCTACGTATATATGTCCTTAAAGACACAAATTTGACAGCAGTAGTTCATGAAATAATGAGAGTGAAGGACAGTTCCTTTGCAGGGTGTGTAGACAAAAAATGAAGTTGAAAGACATACCATGATGTCCTGAGTCATATCATAATGGGCTAAGAAAGAGGATTCCAAAAAAGAAGCAATTAAAGTATTAAAGAGATGAAAATACAAACAATCAGGAAAGTGTTATTTTCACAAAGTCAAGAGAAGAGAATATTTTAAGCCCAAGAGCATGACCAATGGGACAAGTGTTACTGAAAAGTAATGTAAGACAAGAATCAAAACTATGCTCTGGATGCATAGCAAAGCGAATACGGATGACCTTGAATAAGAAGTAAGGAAATAGAGGCAGCAAATAGAGGTCACTCTTGGAAAAGTTTGGCTAAGAAGGAGCAAGGATGCTAGCTGGCAGAGGAGGTAAAGGAGGTCTTGGTGGTTTTCCATTGTTTGTTATGTTTCTGTTCTGAGAGAGCAGAAATGTTTAAATGCTAACTGGCAAGAGCAGGAAGGAAAGTGGAAGAAACAGTGAAGATACTGGAAAGTTGGGGGCTAATGGTGCAGTCAGCTTCCAGAGGAGGTGGAGAGGGAGGCAGGAGGATGCAGAGCACGAGGGCAAGGAGATGAGCTTGGGCAGGAGGAGGCACCTCTTCCACAAGACAGATGGGAGGAGGAAAGGACGGGCGCACTTGCAGCAGGAATCTGTGCGTGTGGTGGCAGTCAGTTGGGCCACTTCCCTTTTCGTGATTTCTATTTTCCCCACCAAGTAGGAGGCAAAGACATATGCTTGAGAGTGAGGGAACTGAAGTGGTGGGTTAGGTAATTTGAGGAGAGTGGAGATGGTTTTAAATAGCTGCTGTGGAAAAAGTTGATGAGAGAGACACCTGGGTGGATGGCGGGGCAACATGGAGAGCCGATGGAAATTAGAGATCATAATGTGTGTGCCATTGCGGCAATGGATGTACATGATCCAGAAGCCTGGTTCAGAGCCAGGATTTCAACTTGTAATGTCACTATAGGAGAAGAATGATAGAGAACAGAGAGATTTGGAACTCAACCCTTTTTACCTGTCCTCCTCATTAAAAGCTTAGTCATGAAGACAACTACCAAATCAAAACATTTTCATAAGGTCATTGTGTGCAAAGCAAAAATAGTCAGTTTTGGAGTGATAGAAGGAAATGCACATTGTGGCAATTCCAGGAACTTCCGAGTTGAGTATTAGGCATGTCAGTTCTTAAAAAGACTCATGGCTACCATTTGCCCAGATTAATAAGCTGTCTTTTCTCTTCTCTGCTAAACCTGGTGACAGAAAAGCAGGTGACATGTTAGACCAGAGCAAGGAGACTGCACTGGTAGATTGGTGCCTCCTTTGTTCTTGATCCCATTCTGCCTCCTCCAGAATCTGGAATTTATGATAGACAGCAATGAGAGGCAGAGATGAAGCAGTCACTGGTATTACTAAACGCCAGGTGTGACCGTAAGAATGGTTGATTAATTAATGTGGAATTGAAGTGAAGATCAATGGAGTTGACGAGGTCAAGGTCTGATGTTAGAGCAGAGTTACTGCTTGGATGAAAATGTTTTTGTCTTGTTTGTTTCCTGTGGGGATGAGGTGTCATTTTTAGTCATGATTTTATGCATATTTTAGAAAAACATACATTCAGTGGCTCAGGTGTTAACAAGGGCTGCTATTCCACTTACTGTGTAGGAAACATTGACTCAAGCCTCCTTCTGCTTTCCATGCCCTGGGCAAAGTCTAATTTGTGAAGAATTCCAAATATTGCCACAGACATCTCCAGCTTCTGATAACCTGATCCAGGCTGTGGATCATCTTGCTCCTGCACACATGTTGTCCCTATCCTATGTGAAGCTGACCTAGATTTGGAACTCAACCCTTTTTACCTGTCCTCCTCATTAACAGCTTAGTCATGAAGACAACTACCAAATCAAAACATTTTCATAAGGTCATTGTGTGCAAAGCAAAAGTAGTCAGTTTTGGAGTGATAGAAGGAAATATACATTGTGGCAATTCCAGGAACTTCCGAGTTGAGTATTAGGCATGTCAGTTCTTAAAAAGACTCATGGCTACCATTTGCCCAGATTGATAAGCTGTCTTTTCTCTTCTCTGCTACCTCCCCTTGAAAAGAAAGAAAGGTTTTATTACATTTTGAATCTGACCATTTTTGTTTTATCTACACTGTACCCTGAAAGTCAGCTCCAGGTCTTTTGGCATATTGAAAACTTGGTCTGATTATTAAATTCATTTCAAGCGATAGTAGTGGGTCAGACCAGTGAAGGTAATGAGAAGATATAACGACAGATTCTGGGTTTATTTTGAAGGTAGAGTCAACAAATTTCGCTCATGGCTTGGATAAAGGCTATGGGAGAAAGAGAGGAGTCAAGGATATGGCAAGATTTTCAGCCCAACCAACTAGAGAGATGAGTTGGCATTAGCTAAGTAGGGGAGGCTGCGGGAAATAAGGCTTGAAATAGGAGGAACAGGAATTCAGTTCTGTCCCTTTTGAGGTGCATTTTTATATCCAAGTGGAAATATCAAGTAGGAAGTTGAATGGCCTGGAGATCATGTTAGGGCTGGAGACTTAGAATGCTAGAGAAGTCACAGTGAAATCCAGCTTGTTCCACTGTTTGACTGTTTTACATATAAAACATTTCCCCAATAAATTTATTTCCAAAGAGTCTCTCAGAAAATGGATCTAACAATATAATACAGACAGCCCACAGACTTTCAATCTTATGCCAATGGAAGATAATTCAAGTTAAATCCAGGCACTGTATTCAGAGTTTATATCAAGAGGCCAATTTTCTTAGAATCTGGAGGAAACCTATGGATTGTTCCAGATAAGGAGATCTATGAATTGTTCCAGATAATTTAATTCATGTCTTGGTTTACTTGTGGAGTTTTAGTCCATTTTCTGCTGCTATAACCAAATACATACTGGATAATTAATGGGGAAAAAATTATTTATCACAGTTCTGGATGCTGGGAAGTTCAAGAGCATGACACCAGCATCTGGCAAGAGTCATCCCATGGTAGAAGGTACAGTAGGTGGAAGCAAGAGAACATGAGACAGGGAGCAGATTGGGGGACAAAGTTACCCATTTATTGGGAGCCCAATCGCTCTGTAACAGCATTAATCCATTCATGAGAGCAGAGCCCTCAGGACTTAATCACTTCTTAAAGACCTCAATTCTTAATACTGTTACATTAGCAATTAAATTTCAGTATGAGTTTAGAAGGGGACAAACATTCAATCCATAGCAGGATTTGATGTTCTCCTAGCCTAGAGACTGATACAGGAGAAAGCAATAGTTTGAATAAGAACTTATTGATCTCTTTTAATAAACATGGGGATGTATTAGTTCTAATGCCTTGACTTTTGTTTCTGACCATCTAACAGGATACCACGAACCTTCTGTTAATGTATTAATTTTCAACATACTAGATTAAAATTGCTTATTTGGATCAATCCAATGGGAATTGTAGCAGAGAAAATGAGCTATCAGCAAATATTAGTGTCTCTGGTCAACTACAATCTCCAACTCAAAATAACAATAATAATAACAGCCATAATTTAGAGGCACATAGCATGAGCACTTTACATTAAGTTTCCCATTTAATCCCACATCTATCTTTTAATAGGTAAGTACCATTAAAAATCCTAATTTTATTAATAAGAAAACTAAAGTTTAGAGAAAGTTACCTCAGGTTGCATACAGTTAGGAGCACGTAAAGTCAGTATTCAAATTCAGACTGTCTGAACTCAAAGTATAAACTCATAGCCACTTTACTGCATAATCTATGAGAACATATTTTTCCCAGAAAATTGTCATCTACACTTTGATCTAACCAATAGCAAAATGCAATTCTAAACAACCTTGTCCACATAGATGTTTTTAATCCAGCCTTATCCTATTATTTCTTTAGCATTCTTATATAAGAAGTCCCTGTGTGTGCAGATATTCTTTGTATTTAATAGGAATAAAAATCCAAGAGCAACGTGAAGCCATTCAAAATGACACCATGAGCTTCTTCCCTGGGCAGGCAGAAGCTTGTCACTTCCTTTTCCTCTGATATAGGGTACTGAGCAATATCCCACAATCTCCTGACTCAGCCAGTCATCAAGTCATTCTCCATTTCTAGCACTTTTAGAAGAAAGTCAATAGGACTCTCTCTCTTATTTATCCCATTTCTGCTCCCAATACTATAGACCCAATGTGTGAATCACCTGTCTGTTTGTTTGGGCACAATAGCTCTCTGGTGGAAAGTTCGTGAAGAAATGTGGAAGAGAGCCCAGAGGATACACTTATGAATGTCTACACATAAAGAGCACTGGATCATATAAGCAGATGCAAGTTTTGCAGACATGAACCTCAGATCACATGCACACCTATCACCTTGAGGAGGACAGACATCAATAAAGGCAAGATGCTTGACTACCTTCACTGACCAACAGAACCAAAGGATTTGCCCCAACCAGCTAATGTTAACTGTGCTTTGAGGCCTCTGGCTCTGGTGAGCTGTCATATGAAATGAATTACCAAGGCTCAGAGTCTGGATGTGCAAGAAACTGTGGTGGAGTCTCCATTGGAATAGCAACAGAACTCCAGCCAACGCAAATAGTTGGGAAGCCCTTCTTTAGGTAGACACAGTCCAAAGGCATTTCTTGTTACGGGGCGGTGTGTGAGTGCTATGACATCACCGCAATGCCTTGTAAACAGGAGAATGTCAGAAGGGCTCACAGTTCAAATCAGCTCTGGGCACTTAAGATCTTTTGGGAAAACCCCTCAGCCTGGTATGCATGCTGGTATTCCAGAGCTCATCCGGCTCTAATTAAAACTCCTATTTCCAGGCTATGTTCACCCAAACAATGTCAAGTCAAACCACAAGAAAATCTGTTATCACTCAAATTGGTACATATTTTTCATACAACTGAAATCTTATATAAAATCATAAACTGTTCAATGGAAATGTAAAAATTGAATGCAGACCCGATTCCCATGCTACCTTTACCACACCTTCCAGGAGATGTGAACTGTGGGTCACAGCTGCATGCTGAGGACATGAACCTTAAGATCAAACGGATTTACAACAGAGGAAGCATTGGTGTTAACCCAATCTACAAACCACTCCTTATGCCTGTCCCCACGTTCTCATTCACTCCAATGTTGTAAAAAGTTATTTGTTTGAAAGATGTTTTAAAGTGCTCTGTGCAATTAAGTTTTCAAAAGCATGGGGACTAGTTTTCCTTCCATGTATATAGGAAACTCCCAATAACTTTAAAATCCTCGGGTGTGTTTTGTGGGAGGTGGAGGATTAAAAAGAGAAACATTTGAAAGGAACAAGGACTTCAAAAAGGTAAGCCCCTTAGAATATTGAAAATGTCTGTATTGTTGGAAAGAAAGTCTATAGATCAAAAATTAGATACCAAAAATGTATACCAATTTCATACTCATTTGTACCAAATTTGTATCTCACATTCCTAAGAAAACAATTCCTTTTATGTAATTATGACCAAAAGATAAGAAACCACCCTCACCTTGCTCCGTGTGTTAGTGACTTGAAAACACGCACTGCGCTTTCATTTCTGTCAGCGGTACATCAAATTCAGAATTTTGTACTGGGCTTCTGTTTTGTGAGTATTTCTATTAGTTTTAAAGAGACTAGTGCCTTAGTTTAAAGAAATTAGTGCCTTAGTTTGCTTCTGAGGCTCTTAGGAAAATAGAAACATATTCCTGAGCCCAATTCAAAACCAAGACACATATATGCTATATATTTTTCAGATGGTGGTTTGGGACAGTAGCATAACCTTATTCAATTTGTAAAACAGCATTAAATGCACAGCCTCTGGGTGTATAACAAAGCAATGAGTAACATGCACCGACAATAAAGTAAAACTCGGGAAAAACAAAACAGTGAGCTAGCAGCAAAACTCTAAGAGGGTCATGGGGGTACTTCTCAAATATTAAGCCATTCAGACCCTGAGCACACAGAAAATTCTAGACTTCCAATTATACCCTTGATTGAGACTGTACTTAACTAAGTAAAATAAAGCAGGCTAAATTCAGCAGTAGAGAATAAATCATAGTGCCTGGCACATAGTAAGCTTGGTAGCTAATGAAATCATTTCATGTTATGCAAATGTTAGGTAACCTGTGGGCTTGACATTAATGAGTCACTCAAGGTAAATTTAAGGAAGCAACTGTTATATACCATTCTAAGCCACACGTTTCCTCTCTTTATCTATTTATTTTTAAAAAAATAAATTCAATCTTGCCCATCCTGTAATTCTTTTCTTTTTCTTTTTTTTTTTTTCTTTTTTTTCGAGATGGAGTCTTACTCTGTTGCCCAGGCTGGAGTGCAGTGGCACCTTCTTGGCTCATTGCAATCTCCTCCTCCTGGGTTCAAGCGATTCTCCTGCCTCAATTTCCCGAGTAGCTGGGACTACAAGTGTGCGCCACGATGGCTGGCTAATTTTTGTATTTTTAGTAGAGATGGGGATTCCATCATTTTGCCCAGGCTGGTCTTGAACACCTGACCTCAAGTAATCTGCCTGCCTCAGCCTCCCAAAGTGCTGGAATTACAGGCGTGAGCCATCGTGCCTGGCCCTATAATTCTATAAAATAGTGGGCTGCTGGCCAGGCACAGTGGCTCATACCTATAATCCTAGCACTTTGGGAGGCCGAGGCAGGCAGATCACCTGAGGTCAGGAGTTTGAGACCAGCCTGACCAACATGGCGAAGCCCCATCCCTATTAAAAATACAAAATTAGCCAGGTGTGGTGGCCCACGCCTGTAATCCTGACTACTTGGGAGGCTGAGACAGGAGAATGGCTTGAACCTGGGAAGCAGAGGTTGCAGTGAGCCGAGATCACGCCACTGCACTCCAGCCTGGGCAACAAGAGCAAAACTCCATCTCAGAAAAAAAAAAAAAAAAAAAGATAGTCGGCTGCTGGGCTTCATTGGTTTAATCGGTAAGCTAAAATTCAACCAACCAGCATATGGGATATAGCATGAAGCCTTGTGATTAATGGAAGAAACTTAAGGCAAAATAAATTCCCCAGCAAAGAGTAGTCCTCTTGGTACACTCAGGAGTAGAAGTTACTCAAATAAAAAAAATTTTATTTATAGAGTAGAGTCAAAAAGGTACCTGCTTAGATTAAATGTTTTCTTCTAATTAAGTCCTGTGAACACACAGGAGACGCTCTCTCCAGCAATCCTTATCTGTTTGGCTCTGAGAATAGCCACCACACAGCAGCTTTCTGTATGCCAAACATTATGACTCAGACACTTGACACTCACAGTCCATTGGTTTATGCAATGTGAAATTATGTAACTGGATCAAGAGTTTGGGAATAAATATAACCGACTCTTGGAAAGCCCAAGCAGAGACTGCAGAACAATGACCAGGTCTAAAGGAGGATGGGCAAAATGCAGGCTAGATTTTGACAGGCATCAGATCAAGGGTTTCCTTTGCAAGGGGGCTGTACAGGCTGGCAGCAGCCAGTGCCACGTGGAGCCTGGGCCATCAGTATCCATGGAGGTCAACCAGAGACAAGGCAGGGCCTGGAGCAAGTGCTGACAGAAGCTAGACTGACCTTAGGGCCAAAATTCCTCCTTTCTTCCAGACTAACCAGGCCAACCCTCCAGGAAATAAACACCAGAACCAGACTTCTGAACTGGCAAAATAATCACCATGAGCATGAGTAGCATTCATGGAGCATTTGCTTTGTATTGGGCACTGAACCATGCGATTCAAATGTATGACCCATATGAAGGCAGGCTGCCTCATGGTCCAGTAGTGAGCTGAAAATGCAGTCAGAGAAACGAAAGCCTAGAAACCCAATAGCAATGGAAAATATATATATATTTTTTAAGAGATGAGGTCTCATATCACACAGGCTAGATTGCAGTGGTACAATCTTAACTCACTGCAGCTTTAAAGACCTAGGCTCAAGCAATCCTCCTGCCTCAGCCTTTCAGACTCACCCAGCTACTTGGACTACAGGTGGATGTGACCACACCCATGCCTGGTTAATTTTTTTTTTTGGGCGGGGGTAGAGGCAGGGTCTCACTATGTTGCCCAAGATCGTCTTGAACTTCTGGCCTCAAGCCATCTTCCCACCTTGGCCTTCCAGTGCACTGGGATTACAGGCGGCACCTGCCTGAAAGTAATTTGAATCCTAGTTTCACTCTCTCTTCAAGATAGAGTACAATCATGTACTATTAAACTTTAAGTCCTTAATCTTTCTTAGTATATTTCTGTCACCTCAGATTTGCTTCTAAAGTAACCTTTCTGCTCCAAGCCCCTCAAACTCTTCAAAACAGGATGGAAGTTCTCTCTTTCTCCCTTTTTCATTGCTTCTCCTTCTGTTGCTCTTTTCTGTCCCATAAGGAGTCCTCTGCCCTTGCCAGTGTAAATTTTCCGCACCTGTGCTCCTCCATGCTTCCGTCACACACTACAGACTTGGGTTTACAGAAGACTGGGGAAATCATCAGACGAAATAGGAAGGGGAAAGATCAAAGGACATAAAGACAAGAAGAGGCTGTGAATACAGGTGTTTAAACATCTAGCAGAGGTATATGTTTAATTCATCTTTGCAATGACACTCAGAGGTAGGTGATCTCTTTACACATATGAGAAGGTTGGATTAACAGGTTCAATAATGTGCTCAGTAACTGGGAGAGTCAGGGTACAGATCCAAGATGCTGTGACCTCAAAACCCATACCTTTGACTACGGTTTGATACTGATTTTTCTGGGAAGGAGCGAACACCATAAGGCATCTAGATTCCTTCTCAGGTAGTTGGGGTTCGCAGCTAGGACTCTATTTCACTTCATTCCAGATTTAAAAAGCCACAATGACAAGAAATGTGAGAGGGGAGGCCAGGGACTGGAGCAGAAGCAAGGCAGGCGGCTGTGGGAGGTAGATGGAATTGCTATAGCTAGTAATCTATTCTCCTCCCATTACCTAAACAACAAATATAGGGCAATTGTAGACTGGATTTTTTCTTCTAAATTTCATTCGCTGTGGAAATCAAGCTTTTAGTGTCGCATTAGGTCCTCTAATCCAGGACCCGGAAACACCTACAGGTAACTGGCATTAGTCATTGTAATGACCTGGCTGTGATAACAAAATTCATAAGGTAATCATTGTTGTAAATTAAAGTGATGGACTGTTGGGAGAGTTTTCGTACTATATTTTGTATAACAGTGGCGTCAACACAGGGACTCATGAACCCTTATGAATCATCTACTTGGGAAAAGGAGTGAGAAAATAAGTCATGAAAAGGGAAATTAATAACTTTTAAAAATCCTATAATCAAGGGGTTGTACAATTATGTAATCGAGGGATCAGGTCAATCCCTTCATTATATAATTGACCAAGAAATTAGTTGGAACGTTTTGCTTTGATATAAGAAATAATTTAAAGATTAGAAAGCAGAAGTGAGGAAAAAAACAGGCCCATTGGGCACAGAGACATGAATATCAGGTTCCATTGGGATCCAGGCTGACAGCGCTCACGTTCAGTGATTTAGTGGTGATGTGGAGGAGTGAAATCTCCAGGCTTACAGTTGGCACTTCATACTCCAGGATAACAAAGGTGACCGTCGTGGATATGAGGAACAAGGAGGTCAGTAAAAGCTGTTTGAGTATGAAAAATGGTGTCTGAATGGTGTGAAGTATGTATGTAGAAGAAATCACCTAAATTTTATAAAGTTATATCTGCCTTAAAGACTGTCTATAAATAGCCATTTGAACCAGCAATCCCACTATTAGATATATACCTAGAGGAAAAGAAATTACTTTGTCAAAAAGACACCTGCATTTGTGTGTATATTGCAGCACTATTAACAATAACAAACATACGGAATCAACCTAAGTGCCCATCCATAGAGGATTGGATTTTTTAAATGTGGTATATATTTGCCATGGAATGCCTACTCAGTCATAAAAAAAGAATGAATCATGTCTTTGGCAGCAACATAAATTGAACATTGTCCTAAGTGAAATCACTCAGAAACAGAAAGTCAAAACCGCATGTTCTCACTTATTAGTGGGAGCTAAAAAATGGGTACACATGGAATAATAGACATTGGAGACTCCAAAAGATGGGAAATGGGGAGGAAGAGTATAAATCTGCACTTGTACCCTCTAAATAGATACAAAAATTTTAAAAATAATTTTAACTGACTATATAGTAAATTAAGGTATAAAAAACAGATTAATAAAAATTCTGAACCATAGATCATGAGTTAAAAGTTGCAAGCTAGGAAAGGGATTTAAGTGTGAATAGCTATACGAAGACATCTAAGCTATGTGTTAGGATAACCAAAGAGACTGGCTGCTCTGTTCTTCCTGCCCATTATTTCCTTTTCCTGCAGAGAGAGAGAGAATGAGAATATTTAAGTGTATATGGGTGCACGCATCCATCTGCGTGTGTGTATAAAACTGTGTAACAGGCCGGGCGTGGTGGCTCAAGCCTGTAATCCAAGCACTTTGAGAGACGGAGGCGGGTGGATCACCTGAGGTCAGGAGTTCGAAACCAGTCTGGCCAACATGGCAAAACTCCATCTCTACTAAAAATACAAAACTTAGCTGGGCATATTGCCGCATGTCTGTAATCCCAGCTGCTTGGGAGGCTGAGGCAGAAGAAGCGCTTGAACCCAGGGGCAGAAGTTGCAGTGAGCCAAAATCACGCCACTGCACTCCAACCTGGGTGAAAGAGTGAGACTCTGTCTGAAAAAACAAAAACAAAAAACTGCATAACAATCTTATACTGACCTACATTTCCATGGCCATACCCATGATCTTGTCAATACTCAAAGCAACTTTATCTGTAAAATCTCCTGATATCTCATTTGCAGACTAGAATGTCTTATTTTCACCCTTTTCCTATGCTTTGATCCCACCAAACTGTTTTCCTGCATCATTGAAGCCTCGCTTCCTAATTCTCCCAGTGATCAGTAGCCTCCTGTTTTCACTTCCCTTCCAGCCCAGCACAGACCATATGGCTGTTCAAATGAATCACATTCCTATAATCTATTTCTTCTGTCTTATTCCGGGGATATTGAACGATGCTGGAGAAAAATAATAATACAAAACTCTCAAGGCATGAGCCCCTCCAAATGTCCCTGTTTCCCTCATGCAGAACAGAATCTTTCTTTCTCTTGAATCTCAGAAGATGGATCATGTCTTGTTCCCTCTTGTTTCTCAAAAATATTGTCTCTTATTAGTGAATTTCCCAGTTTAGGCAATTACTCTAGATACGGTGTGAAGAGTTAATCAGACAGGGACAAGACAGGGTGCAAGGACAGCGGGAAGCTGTTGTAGGCTTTGCTGGGATGAATGACAATGGCAATAAAGAGAAGTGAATGACTTTGAAAGATGTGTAGGCAGATGAATCACAAGAATATGATAATCAGTTGGATGCAGCACAGGGGAGATGAGGGTGGGAGTGAGTGTGAGGCAGGGAGATTTCCGTCTTGAACAACTAAGCGATAACATCTATTATTGCTACAGGAAAATACTTGGAAAGAGATTCATGTTTATATGGAAAAAAAATAAAAAAATTTCATTTGGAATCTATTAAGCTTGAGGTGGCTGTGAGACTTCCAAGTGGAGATGGCTAAGAAGTGCTGGATATGAAGTTTTCCATTCCAAAGAAGGTTCTGGGGTGAAGGTAGAAATTTAGTAGCTGGTTCCATATGAATGCCATTTGAATTCAAGTAGTGAAAGATATCATCTAGGGAAAGAGAATAGAATGAAAACAGAAGAGGAATTTGTGCTGATGAATGCTAACAATTTTTGTTTGGAGGAAACAGAAAGAGCCATCAATACAGATTGAGAAGATGAGAATGAATGGTTAGGAGGAAAAGCAGGGGAGTAAGGTAGAAGAGGCCAATGGCAGAGAAGGAGGAAGTGGCCAATTATATCAAGTGCTGTTAAGGGGTCAGATAAGATGAGAACTCCTAAGTGTCCACCACTGCTAGCCACATGGAAGGAAGTTACTGACATCCTCTGAGAGAGTCATTTCAGAGGAGACCTGAAGGCAGAAAGCAGCCTGGAGTGAGTGGGATGGAATTTAAGACTGGAGATAGGAATTCCAGACAACAACTCTAAAGAAATTTGGCTAGAAAGGGAAGAAAATGGGGTCAAAGTGGTGTCTTTTTGTTTTGTTTTATTCTTAATGCGTAAGACATGTGTTTAAATGATAATGGAATCATTAGGAAGAGGTGAAAGCTAAAGTAGAAGAGAGACAGGGAGTGTTTGGTAGTAAAATATCCTAAGAATAAGAATGGATGAAGAATACGCGTGGATTGTGGGCCTTGGATAGGAGAGAGCCATTATAACTGGAAGGTAGGATAAAAAGATCTGGTAAGATGCTGGCATAGTTGCAGTTTTAGGAAGAGTAGTTTCTATCTAATGGCTTCTACGAAGTTTATGAAGGAGACCTTATTGGTTAGCTTCTGGAAATGGGGACTAAAAGGAAGAATGGGAGATTGAAGAAGAAGGAAGATTTAAAACAGGCCTTGAAAAGGGAAAGTAACGTAATGAGAGAGACTCAAATTTTGATTGCTGGGCAGTGAATGAGAATCCAGTTGAGGTTGAACTGATAGTGGATTGATTTGCCTTGCTGTTGACATACGGCCTTCCATGGGCTCAGTTATTGGTGAAGGCACAGGGAAGAACAGAGTTGGATTTATGGACACTTACAGATTTCCTGGATGGATGTCATAAGGAGGTTTAAGAAACTGGTAATGAGAATGATTCAAAAGATGGACTGTGCCATCTAAGTTGGTTGGAGGAAGTGAAGACAGAAGGTGGTTAAAGAAAAAGTGTATGAGCCCATGAACAAGAGATCATTATGAGAACAAACAAGTAAGATGGGTGCATGGCCAAATCATGGGAAGAGACACTGTGGTTGCAGAGTTTGGAGGTCGGACTGTTAAAAGTGATGAAAAGGCCGGGCGCGGTGGCTCACACCTGTAATCCCAGCACTTTGGGAGGCCGAGGTGGGCAGATCACAAGGTCAAGAGATCGAGACCATCCTGGCCAACATGGTGAAATCCCGTCTCTACTAAAAATACAAAAATTAGCTGGGTGTGGTGGCACGAGCCTGAGGTCCCAGCTACTCGGGAGGCTGAGGTGGAAGAATCACTTGAACCCAGGAGGCAGAGGTTGTAGTGAGCCGAGATTGTGCCACTGCACTCCGGCCTGGCGACAGAGCAAGACTCCGTCTCAAAATAGATAAATAAATACATAAAAATAAAAGTGATGAAAAATCAGGACCCAGGTGTGACCCTGAAGGTGGAGGGCTGAAGTGTGAAGATCAGTGACAATGGGAGGTCAAGGGACTGAGAAGGCAGACATTCCTCACTGCCCCAATTTGAACAATAAGATATTCGTATATACAATCTTCTAAATGTTTTGATTATCCCTTTCTTATCTAATCTCATTAAGACAGCTAGGTGGGAAGGGGTCCCCAGAGAAACTTTAAATGGCCTGAGCACTGGGAGGAATGCTTACTGGGGTGGAGCCATAGAAGCTCCTGCTGTTTGCAGCAGGGAGGACCCCAGCCCCTCCTTCTCCTGGGTGATAACTGGGATTCAATATGTGAGGCAAGAAGCACACCAGTAGGGACTCTGGCTTTGCAGAGGGTCCCTGTTTCCATTTTCCCCCGTTTTGCCCAATAAATTCCATTTTTCTCCCCCTTCAAATTGTCTGTGAGCCTAATTTTTCATGGCCTTGAGACAAGGACCCTGTCTTTAGCTGAACTAAGAGGAGAGTCCTACAGCATCATTAATCCATCTGGAATTGATATTTATGTATGATGTGAGATTACCATTTTTACTTTCTTCTATTGGATAAGCAGTTTTTCTGGGGCTATTTATCAAATAGTTATTTCATCCCAAAATAGCCCTTGAATTTGTTCCTTCCTCATGATCCTTATCTTTTATTCTATCCTGTCACCTCTACATGAAGTAATACAGTACCCTTCCACCTTTTTTCTCTACAGTCCATACTTTATAATTTGCTGTAAAAATTACCTTTCTAAAATACAAATATGACTATGTCGCTCCACTGATTAAAGTGCTTAAATAACTTCTTTTTATTACCTACAGAGTAAAAGCCACACCCTAAGCTTGGCATGCATAAGACATTTCATGATATTTTTCTTTATAAGATTTCTTTGCTTATCAAATCATCCTCATTTTCTGGCATTATCATATTTGCATTCAAATGCTACTGTGGGGAAAAATATGTAATTCAAATTTACTTTTAAAAAATCTTTTACCAGGACTATTAATTAGAATCATAATTGGTAGATTTTAAATGTTCTTATTCATTTATTTGTCTTCTATGCATTAGATTTGGTAAGTTTCTTTAAGCACTTACAATCTCAAGAAGGACAGAAAGCATTAAGCCAAATATCTCTTAAAAAGGGAAAAATATGTGTAGCGACAGGCATTTGAGTAAACTGCTACTGACAGCCTGATGAGGAATAAATAGCATTGTAATGGAAATCATGGAGGCTTTGAGGAAAAGTTGGCTAGGTCTGTTTTGAAAGATGAATAAAATTTACCAAGCCAGAGAAGGGGATGGGAAGGCATTTTAGATAGGGGACAGTGCTGATAAAGTCAAGAGAAATGGGAAAGTGTGATCTTGGAGAAGAGGAGAAAGATCAGTAGCTAGAAAGGTATTGAAGCCAGGGGGCACAAACACCTCAAGCACCAGTTAATAGATTAGCTCTAGCTAGTTGGCACTGGAAGTCACTGAAAGGCCCTAGTAAGTGACTGATAAATTGAGGTTGTGACATGATCAGGCGGATTGGAACTCGGAGAGATTAAACCTAAGTGGATGCCCTACTAGTCTAAGCATGGTATCATAGATACATGCTGTTGGCTTGTTCTGAACGGCGGAAAAGCCAGAAAGGATGCAAGAGAGATTTCAGAAGCAGAACCCCAAAATAGCAGTTAGATACCCAAAGAAAGTGGGGAGGAAGGAGTCTAATTCAGCTCCAGAAAAGTAAGAACTGCATGAGGAATTCCTGCATCTGATTAAGCACTGTTTATATTTGCATTTGCTCAAATGGAATTTCTTATGCTTTTTGGTTACTTTAAAAAATATTTACTATTGAAAATTATTTTCATAGCCTAACTTTATGTCTTTAGATTAATGCTTGTGTTCTTGTGTCCCTTTTCCTCCTCCTTATGTGTGACAGCTTCTACTGGATATGGTTGGGTCCCCTGACCAGGATCTCCAGGAAGCTGCAGCTGGTTGTATATCCAATATCCGCAGGCTGGCTCTTGCTACAGAGAAGGCAAGATACACTTGAACTTTAAGTGGACATTACAAGCTACCAAATTCTACATGGCACAGGACATGTCACTCCCATGACCAGGAAGCCTAAATGGGGAAACATTTATCAGCAAATCCTTTCGACCATCTAAATGAAAATACAAATTGAAAACGCACAGGATGTTTTTCTCTGAAAATTGCATGGAGACTTTTGCTTCTATTTAATGTTTGAGGGATAGGACATGTAATAAGATGGAAAGCCAATAAATCTGTGATAAGCTTCTGAGAATTTGAGAATATACATATACAGTATACATATATAGTGCAGTGATGCTTTTGCATTTGTGGTGGTTTTAATAAAGGATATGGCCTTTCCAATGTGTAGTTTCATGGTTGTTCATGAATGTCTCTACAATTCCCTTTCTGTTAAACCAATCTGACCATACTGTCATTATGGCTTTGTCTGTTTGATCACTTGCAACCCACGGGAGAGTTCCGAGATGTGCTGATTTCACAAACTGTTATTAAATAGAATTTAGAGTTAAGCAGCTAGACTTAGAGAGATCATCCCAAGGTCATCCCAAATTTCTCCTAAATATTAGCAAACATCTGAAAGGACAATGTATAACTGTCACTGTACCAGATAATGCAAATCACAAGAACATAAGCAGTGAGGTTTTTTTAACCCTTGGATTTACAGAGCATAAACAATTATATTCTATTTCTCACAGAGATTTACCAACATTTTCTTGAAAGCAATTAACTGATACTGATGTAAGGATAACATGACTTCACATAAAATTGCTTTGAATTTCTGAACTTATTCTCAGCACACAAAGTACTTTTTAAAAAGTGGCTACAAAAAAACTAATAGCGTTTTATCAGGTTATAGAAACATTAGAGCCCACTTAGAAGAATCACATATGTAAGCTCGGTGTGCTGAAATGTTTGGGAACTCACTGTCCCAAGTATTGTAACATTCGCCAGAAAAATTGCTTTGTATTCATCAGTGCCATAAACTGACAATCTCAGTTAATGCTTTAAAAAAGCAATCAAGGAAGTTTTATTGAAAAATATTAGATACTGGATATGTTTGTCATGATTTCAAGATCATAAACTTAATTGAATTAAACATAAATTATTTGTATGAAATGAAAAACCTGTGCAGGATGAAAATCATACGAGGGATAGATACTCCAATAAAAAGATAAAGCCCTTCTGCGAATTTTGAGGTTTTGTAAAACAACAATTCATCATGACTTTTCAAAGGATGTTCTTTCTAAAAGACAATAATGCGAAGAACAAGGACATGGTATTAATGTCAACTAAAAATTGTAATGTAAATAATAGAGGAAATCCCTTAACTTTCAACAGTAAAGATTTCTAATGTTAAAGTCACCATTTAGCTTTGTTTCATTAGGCATTAAAAATACTTCTAGAAACCGTGGATTATGACAGTGACAGGAAATGAATAAACATATTGCTGTTGCAGTATTGTTAGAAGAAGCTTCTACCATATTCTCAGATTTTAAAATGATCTTGAAGCAATAGTGATCCAAGGAGTGAAAAAAAGCAACAGGTAAAACAACAAAAAGAACTGTATGAATGCTGGAAAGGAAGGATCGTTTCTTTACCATGCGCTTGCTAGGAGGAAAACGGGGCTTCTGTTTTTGTGGTTGATAAATGCAGAAAAGAAAGGCAACAGTGCCATTTTAGAGAAAACGAACATGAAGATTGTCTTGTATATTTCTAAGTAGGAAATTAATTCTTTTTTTTAATTCTTTTTTTAATTCTTAAACACCAGAAATGTAGTAATTTTAGAGTAAATGAATGAGAAGTTGAAATTAAAAGTCCATTTTTGACTTATTTTTGTGAAATGGCATCACAGAAAACTCTGGTCTTGCTAGAAAAATGTCAAAGCCAGTGAAAACACCCCCAGCTTTCAGAAAACACAGGTATGGTTGATCAGACCATTGTTTTGCTACCCCATACTGTGTGAGTACTCTTTTTCTTTTTCGTTAGTTTTCGTATGAGGTGTTTTTGTTGTTGTTGTTGTTGTTGTTATATTTATTTTGTGCTATTTATGACTGACAGTCTTAATTCTTTGTCAGTTTTTGGTGACACTGTTCTTTTTTAGGCTTTATTCTCCCCCAGGACATCTAGGGAATACAGTATGCTCTCTTAGTAACTGATGGCTATGCCAATTTGAGAGGGGTTTAAGGTGGAAAGAATTTTAAATAGATATTCTTTGATCTTCCAGTCCTTTTAGTTTGCAAGGTTTTCTCTGATCCTTCTGCTTTTTGCAGTCAGTGTTCTTTTGCTAATATCAAGATGACTTGCACTAAAGATGACTTGTTTCTTTCAAAAAATTTCTAGCTTCTGAAAGTGAATGTGAGGATAGATTTTTTAGGGCTTAGCATTAAGAATTATGTTATTTTTGATAGAGTTTTATGTTACCATTATAAATCCCTAAGACATTTGCATGGAAATGAGAGACTACAATTAAGAATATTTAGAAAATTTATTGCTATTCAGGAAAATAAGAATCTCAGTTGTTGATAAACAGATGAGACCCAGAGCCACAAGTAAATCCATCCTTCTTTTACCTAGTGATATTGGGTTAGCAAAAATAAAGACACTTCTCCATTCCAAATAATGTAAAGCATTTAATCTAATTCCATGAAGATTTGGGAATGGAATAGTCTATGTCCATTCCTGTAACTCAGTGAAAACAATAAGGAAACCCACTTATTTAAGAGCCTCACTGCTTCATGTTCATTAAATTCCCCCCGAAAACCAGTGGTCCCCATGTACTTAAGTGTAAAAAGTGGAAATCTCTAGATGAGAATGGAGTAGAAAGGAAATCAACTTTTATAAGATGCTACTCTATGCAAGCATTGTATTAGGTATTTTGTACTCATGATATCATTTGAAATACAAGAGAACTAATAAAACAGATACTCCCATATCTGACTAGGGCCTACTTAAATGGGCATACTGATTTTGCAAGGTCAATTTGGCAATGTATACCCAAAGTGTTTTAATTTTGTGTGCCTTTGTGATATGGTCCAAGGATTTATCTACAATGATGCTCAACACACCATTGCTTTATTTCAATTTTGGTTCAATCACACAAGGAAAACATTATAGAACAATAAAATCATTAATGACATAAAATGCTTTTCAGAATATATTAATCTGAAAATTAGGTTCTTACAGTATATACAGTGTGAGCACACTTAAAAAATTATGTATACATAGCTAAATAATTACAATGGAAGAGCTGACTTATCCACACATATTCGTGAATACTGAAATAAGAATGATTTTTGTTTCCTCTTTTGCTCATCTGTGTATTTGCCGATCTATTTCACCATGAACATGAATTTCTGTTTTTTAAGGGAAACCATTATCAATTAATTTTACCTTTTTATCATTTGGAAACTTCTAAGCCAGACACTGTTCCTACTTCGTAGAACTAACTTTAAAAGAGAAGTTCTCAGTTTACAAATGGAATACACAACACACTTTTTGGAAATATAAGAAAAGTAGCTTCAACATCTGAAACACAATAAAAATATCCTTAATATACAAAATATATATTTGCAATGGCCTTAACCTACAAATAACAATGCTGCAGTATAACTGAAACATGCTGAAGTGGACCATATTAAATTCTGACTGTTCCCATATTTGGTTTTCGTCCACTACAAGCAGCTGAATTCTAACCCAGGAATATAGAAAACACACAAGTGTAATCACAGTTCCAAAGATCATTAACAGATTCCTTCATACAATGTTGTTTTGAGAAGGAAAGGATGATTTGGGCCTATTGATTTGTTTACTCCATCGTAGATGCCTAAGATGAACGATATTCTGATTTATTTAGTCTCTTTATATATTTTGCCTGAAAAAACCTAACAGAAGTACACTCCCAACCAAACTGTGCCAAGCAATAAGTAAATATAGGACAGTTTCATAGACTTATGTTCTCCCTTAAAGCATTGTTTTTCTCCTTTGGGCTATTTATGCTCTGATTGTTACATTAATTTCTCTTCATCCCAACATTTGTTTCTCTTTTTTTTCCTCTAATCTCCATGTTTCCAGCTTCTACTTCCATTTTCTCTGACAAATGGTTATTACATTTTCTGGCTCTTAAAATATTTTATGCTTCAATTTCTATAAATGCAAGATGGAAAGTTGATATTTCAATATGTTTCTGAGGTATAATTGTCAGGGCTGACTTGAAATCGTGTAACAGATGGAATCCTTATACTCTCAATCCAGTATTTTCAAATTTTCAAGTAAAAGTGACTTTATTTGCATCTGTCAAGACAAAAGGAAGCTTTTATTTTGCCAATTCATGCCGCCCTGATTTATTAGTTGAAAAAAGACATCTTTTATAAATTACATAATTGCCCCATGATGTTTAGAGTTAATATTTGTAATTACAATTTAGAATCATGTCATAATTTATTTTCATGATTGAAATATGTATTAGTGTACAACAGTGTGGTTCTTATAGATTTGAAGAATCTATAGCTGGTTGGCTTTCCCACAGAGGAAGACTACACATATATCAAAAAGAGAGTCCAGACAAAGGAGTATGGATAGTTCATTGCAACTCCTCTCTCACCACCAGGGGGAATAAAAGCTGTTGTTTGCCATTAGATTAGTTACATAAGCAATTTCAAACCTAAGTGTCCGTAAGTACCAGGCAAGTAATCTAAATGAGAGAAAATCGCTAGATTAAATAATAATACTGATGTAATTGCTAATTGATTTTTAGCCTCCTTATCTGGGAGACAAAAGGGATTGGTGGAGACTATGGAGAACTGGAGAATACAGACAATTACTACTCACCTCTGGACAACCATTACTAGATCTTATAGCTATTTGGTAGAAATACATATTTTTTTATAGCCAACCTCCCAAATTTTAAATATGGCAGCTGTATTCGTCTGCTAGGGCTGTTGTAAAAGAAAACCACAGACAGGGTGGCTTAAACAACAGAAACGTATTTTCTCATAGTTCTAGTGGCTGGGCCAGCAGATCACCGGGCCAGCAGGCTGGTTTCTGGGGAGGCCTCTCTTCCTGGCTTGCAGGCAGTCATCTCTTTGCAATGTCAGAACCTGGCAAACTAGGCATTTAAGAAGGTGTTGTCATACGTTTGAAACAGCAGTAAGGTGTTGTAACTGGGCCACTTACGAGTTCCAAGATGGCCTAAAAAAATGACACTAATTCTCTCAAGTTCTACTGTGTGATGGTTACATTGTGCTAAAAGGCAAATGTCAGTTTTCTGCAACTCCTGTGTGCAATGAAGGCCTTTTAGAGAGAAAAAGAGGCTAAAGACCTCTGAAAAGTTTGTGCTTGAGCTGTGAGAAAGATTTTTTGGGTGGGATGCTGCCGTGAGAATCTGTTCAATTTGCACTGTGGATAATTCATACTCACAAACAGGCCCGTGAAGATGGCGAGACTGGTTCTTTGCTTGAAAATGCTGCTGTCTGCTTCTCACCCATCCTGTTTATAACCCCTCCCTTCATTTGCAGAGAAACTAGCTCCAACTGAACCTCATCTTGCGTTAAATGTGCACACGTGGGGAGAATCACATGGCTAGCACCAGGTTTTGCTTTGAAGGAGATGTGTTGCTTTTTCAAGCTTTGATGTTCATTCCTAATCTTCAGCTGCAAGGTGTAAAACATTAAGGGATCACCTTGATTATTTTGTCCTGTGTGAAGCAATAAACAGATGCTGATGCTGATTTAAAACAGAAGACAAGCTAATGCATTTTAATCTCTGAGGTCAATTTATTTAGATTATTATCTTAAACTGAACTAATTATGAGCTAAAACAACAAACTTGAAGGTGTAAAGGAAAGGAGTGTCTTTGCTTTTCTGCCTATGAGTGTCATGAATGTGCAAGACAGATGTTGGAGACAGATGTGCTCTAGCCAAGATGTATGGCTGGTCTGCTTGGAGTTCTAATGCAGAATTCTGCTCACGGGCCTATAGGAGCCCAACTTCTCTTACACTGTGGCTATATGAGGTTTCCCTTTTTTCCTTTCCTTTCCTTTCCCTTTCTTTCTTTCTTTTCTTTCTTTCTTTCTTTCTTTCTTTCTTTTTCTTTCTTTCTTTTCTTTCTTCTTTCTTTTTTCTTTTTCTTTCTTTTTTTTTTGATAGGGTCTCACTTTATCACCCAGGCTGGAGTGCAATGACATGATCATGTACATGCCCACTGCAGCCCTGACCTCCCAGGCTCAAGCAATCCTCCCACCTCAGCCTCTCAAGTAGCTGGGATCACAGGCGTGCTCCATCACATCCAGCTAAATTTGTTTATTTTTAGTACAGATGAGGTCTCACTATGTTGCCCAGGCTGGTCTTGAACTCCTGGGCTTAAGCCGTCCTCCCTCCTTGGCCTCCCAGTTTTCAGTTTTTTGGATAATATTGTTAATAATTTCCTCAGAAAGGAGATTATTTTTATCTATATCCTTTCAGCAGAGAACTGAGGCTTCAGAGCGGGAATGAGGAATGCCTTATAAGCACTAGAAATCCTTTAATTTATTCTTAGTTCATCAGATGTAGTCCTGGCCAATCAATTCAAAGGCAATCAAAGGAAATTGATATGAATGTCTTCGATTTCCCTTTCCTCAATTCAATTCATTCTAATTTCAACCTACCTCCCCGTTCTTACCTCCCACTATTCTTCTTCAAATATATTCTACATGTAGTCTGGTCCAAAAAAAAAAAAATCACATATGTTGACTCAGATGTGAAAAAATTTACGTAACTTCCTTTAATTTTTACATGTCTTTCCACTGATGGGTGAAAAGCTTGACTTTGCCAATTAAAAGTGTCTAGCCTCTTTTGATTAAAAATAGCTCCTCTTGGTTCACTGCTACATCTTTCAAATTGTTCTTCCTCCTCAAGTGTTCTCCCCTTTTTTCCCTCTGCCCTCCTGGGCACCTGTGAGCGGAGTTCTGAGAAGAAGTATAGGCAAGTTACACTCCCCTTTTTGTTCCTTTATCCCCAGACTGCCTCCTCCCTGTCTTGCTGTGGGTAGCTATGAGTGTCCTGGTCACAGGGCAGGCCAGCACCTGTACTGATGCATGGAGTCTCTTGTGGATCCTAGTCAAGAAGCCCCCACCTCTGGTACCTCTCTTTACAACCCCTGGCCCTGTCTGGTATCTGGATTGTCTCAGCTCTGCTAGGCGCTCCCAGGAGGCTGGGAGCTGCTGGCTGCTTTCCCTCCACCACAAAGTCATGCATGGGTTCTTTCAAGGCTGCCCTAAGCTCACTGGCTTAGAAATCTCCCTCAGCCAGGCCAGACATGGTGCCTTGCAGAAACTGGACCTTCCCTGAGAGGCTTAAACCCCTCTAGGCTGACTTTCATAGTTTATATTTCCTTCAAAGTAAGCCAAGCTCTCCAAGCAACCTCCTTCCCTTCCCTTCTTGCACTTCCAAGCTGTCTTCCCTAAACAGGGGAGTTTTACACTCCTCTCTGTGTCAGGAACTTTTTTTGAACACAAATTCTCCTTCATGTTTTTCTGATCCCAATCCTCAAACCCTCCTTTCTTCATATAAAACCTGTCAAAGAGGTCTGAGAAAACCGTCAACTCCTGCTTGAAAGCCTAATTTTGGAGATTATTGTTTATTTGCAGATTTTATTTTGAAAATCTAGTTTGAAACTCAAAGCTGAGCAAGGACTTTTTTCTTCCGGGTGGCATTTTGTCTCCCTTTCCCTGCAAAAAATTATCTTCAGCGTCTTGGCTTAAATAGAAGGAAGACTGCAAAGCTTTAAAAACAACCAACTAACCAAACTAACAAACAAAAATACCCGACCCTAAGGAGAAAGAAAATACATCATATGGTATTTCAAAATGTTGCCTATTTCAATCAGCCAAACTAAATGGCTTCTCTTCTGTGAATATGCTGGACTCTCCTGGTTCCACATCTTGTCTGTGTTGATCCCGTCACTTCAAATAAGTCCTGAGTTTAGTCTTAACTTCATACTTGCTTGTCTGTTGCCTGGCTTTTTGCCTTAGTTGTTGTGAATGATTTCTCCTTTCATTCCTGATTTATTAAAAGGAAAATTAGCAATGAAATGGCTTGTTACTGATGTCAGAGCCAAACCAATGGCCACACATTTTCTTTGGCAGCCACTGAGAAACAGATGAAAAGACAAAACATTATGTATGAAGGTTATAGGTTCTGGATAACCTGATGTCAGCCCCTAGTGAATGAGAATTCTCTGCTTGGTGGGGGTGATCTTATCCACTGAGATTTTGATAAAATTGGCTTGAACCCACGAAGAGGAGAAAAGCTCAGCATTCTTCCAGTATTGCCAGGAATTCTTGAGTGGGACCTCTTTTTCCATGTTACCTCATGATCCTGATCACTGGCTGATCATCTAGATGTTCAGTTCTCTCTAGTCTCACTTCTTGAAAGTATTCCCATTTCCTTCTTTTTCTCATGCCCTTGTCATCTCAGATATGGAACACAACTGTTTTTGTTTGATTTCTGAAAAATAACCACTGGCCTAAGGCAAATAGAAGTAGGATATATTGAGTGATGATCCATGGATTTCAGGACTGAAGAAAGCTTTACTCTATTACTCTACAAAACTACACCTAGGTTCTGTGTCCCAGCAGGTCTCGCAACCGAGAACCTCTCACTGGCATCACTGGCCTTGGGCTCCTTCTTTCTCACCATATGTTTTCCTCTCCCACAACTTCTCCCCGTTTCCAGAACTGCCACCCCACCCCCAGATGCTTACCTCAGAAATTTAGATATTTCCATATCTATTCGCTTTTGTTGCTTAACCATTGCCAATAGCCATTTGTTGAGCATGTGATTCCACTGGTCAGCAGTTTGGACTGGGCTCAGCAGTGTGCCTGCATGCCTCTGTTGTCACCTGCAGGTTGACTTTGCTGTTTTGGCTGGCCTTTGACTTGTCTGGGGCCTCAGCTGGGACAACTGGGCTGACTTGAATCTGCTCCACGCAGTCTCTCATCCTCCAGGAAGCAAACCCAGGCTTACGGAGGTTGCATTCAGTTTCAAAAGAATACCCAAAAGCATATAAGGATCCTTGAAGCCCAGGGCAGCTGGTACATTGCTTCTGCTGCATTCCATTGGTCAAAGCAAGTCACAAGGTCTCCACTAGATAGGGGGGCTGCAAAGTCATCTCGTAAAGAGATGTGGAAATGGTGGGGTTGGGTGGGGGGATATATAGGACAAATCCAAAGGCTTGTCTTTCCACAACCAAAATAGTCCTTAAGTCATTTTTACTAAAAATACATTTCTTTCTTCTTGGAAGAACTTTGTAGCCACCTCTTAAAATTCTAGGGTTTTTTGTCCCAGGATCACAAGAAAATAATGTCAGTATGTGAGTGTGTTTTGGGAAAAAAGGAGAGTTGTAAAAAATGAAAGTAATTGTTTTTGCTCCTGGGTTTTGCTCCTGGGTGATAGTTTAATTTTTTAGTCTTCAAAACTTTGATTATAGGGACTTTAAGATAAGCAAACAATATAAATGTCTATTTACTTCTGCTTTATTTTAATTTATCCCACCCAGAGTTACAGGAAGACAAGTATCCTAACACCCTAATGTGGTACGTTCAGACAGGTTTCTAGCTACCCTGAAATTTGTGGAAGAAAATGGGTCAGCCACCAACTGTGAAATTAATTTTAAGTACACTGGAGATAATTACCTGTTACAAAATACATCATAAGATAATGACCCTATCTAACTCCACTTTCAACAATGGCAGAATTAATAAAGAACTAAAAGAGGATTGAACCTTCTGTGAAAGTAATATGTTAAGGGAAAAAAAGGCACAGCATTCCTTTCCCAAGGAAAAGGAAAGCAACTGATGAGGAAAAAATAATCCATTCGGGGAAAGCAAATTTCAATAAGTTTAGGGCACTGGCAAAATAAATAAATAAATACATATATATTTTGGAAAACCTAATGGGAAGAAAGACGTCCAGAAAAGCTAGATCCTCTTTAAACAAACAATGTTGGCAAGTGAACAAACTGTATGGGAAGTGCAGGACAGGGAACAAGGTGCCAAACTGGCAAGGCAGAACTGTGCAAAGTTCTGAAAGGCACATTAGGGAACCGTGAAATG
This sequence comes from Cacajao melanocephalus, assembly GCA_963573385.1. Lineage (NCBI taxonomy): Eukaryota > Metazoa > Chordata > Mammalia > Primates > Pitheciidae > Cacajao > Cacajao melanocephalus. The sequence goes on along the minus strand of CAUYLG010006661.1, from coordinate 20,481 downwards.
ATGTCCAGCCAGATCACCAAAGATGAACAAAAAGAAGGGACTGGGAGGTGCAGGGACCACATCAAAAGTGAGAAAGATACTGCAGTGTGGGTAGACGTAAAAGACATCAGGAAGCTGTTAATCAACTGCATTAATAAAAACCTAGTTATTCCTGATCATGTTACCATTTGGCTAAACAACAAGCCCTGGATTTCACATAAGGTATTTCTCTGCCGGCCTGTTGCTAGGCTCCATAATCAGCATCGACTAAAATGTTTTGGTTGCAAATAGCAAAACCTTAACTCAAAATGCCTTTTTTTTTTTCTTTTTGAGACAGTCTTGTTCTGTCTCCCAGGTTGGAGTGCAATGGCATGGTCTCGGCTCACTGCAGCCTCTGCCTCCCAGGTTTCAAGGGATTCTCGTGCCACAGCCTCCCAAGTAGCTGGGATTACAGGCATGTGTCACCTGGCTAATTTTGGTAATTTTAGTAGAGTTGGGGTTTCACCATGTTGACCAGGCTGGTCTTGAACTCCTAACCTCAGGTGATCCACTGGCCTCGGCCTCCAGAAGTGCTTGGATTACAGGCATGAGCCACCCCCCTGCCCCAACCCAGCCAAAATGGCTTTTTAAATAATGGAAATTTGCTGGTTCATGTAAACAAAAAGTCTAAAGATAGAGTGATATTTAGGTAAAGTTTGATTGAGTTTTGAATTCTGTTTGTCTGAAATTATATTGGCTGTGCCCTCCTCTGTACTTTGGCTTCATTCTCAGCTGGCTTCCCTCATGGTTGCAAAATGGCACTCCAAAGCTCATGTCCCCACATAACACTGTTGAGAGGAGTTTCTCTTTCTCCAACCACAAAGCAAACTGTCTGGGCTTCTCACTGATTGAACTGACTCAGGTCATTACCTCGTGGATTGACTGAGTCCTAGACATGTCCATCCCTGAAGAACCAGGCACTGGTAAGGAGATGGATTAGTGCTGACTTGCTTGGGTCATGTGTATACTGGAACGTGGCAGACTCATCTCATCCAACCCACGTGCTGATACTCAGTGTGGTAAGTGTGCAGGAAGCCAGTAAAATGCCTGCCTCAGGTAGTCTGAACAGAAATGGACTCTCTATTACTGTTCTTTTCTGCTTTGGGTGACTACATAGGCAAGTAATCAGAAACAAGGTTAACATGTAGCCATGGCTAACCATGGCAGGTTAGACAACATTCTCAGGGCATGAATATTAGCCTGGGTATATCCCACCTCTGCCTAAAAGAAAAGCACCAGTTCTATGTGTTAAAAGCATGAATAGCTTCTCTGCAGCCATCTTCTCTCTAACTACTGTAATCTCTTAATTTGTAGGAATGTGAACACCCATTTCTCACATCGGATCTTTGAAAGGTCAAACATTCTTGTGCTTACAGCTCACTTCGTGATAAAGCTGAAAACATTTCAAAGTAAATTAAATTCTTCCATGTGTAATTATCATCTGCATAAATTTAATTTTAATTTCAATGAAATTTAATTGGTTAGAATAAATGTGCAGACATGTTTTTATGCTGTTAAATGAACAAATGTGATTGTTGCTCTATAAAGGATAATTCCCGTTGTTTCTCTATAATTACTACCATTGATGTCTTTGAAATTTCTAGAAAAACATTTTTATCTCTTAGAGGAAATGTCTAGAGTGAACCTCAAAACCTCATCTACAAAATAAAGAATAGGTTGTTATTTATTACCACATTTTACAGAGGAGACGCAGAAAGATGATAAATAAGGCATTGGGTTTCCAAGGTATTGAAGTGGTATAATTTTTTCTTCTTAAGTTACTAACATTCACATTAAAAATAATTTCAGACTTGCTAATCTCTTTTACACTTTCCTTGAACTTTCTTCTGGTTACTGACCCTATTCAGTCGAAACTCAGCAAATGCATGCATGAGAAACTATCTCTGCTGTTCATTCACGGTCAAAGCTACTCTACTGGGTGTTTATTTTCTAGATACATCTATCTTTCAGTCTCTTCCTATGTTATTTTTAATTTATAGATTACATAATCTGTAGGCTTAAACATCTATCCTTACAGTTAGATTTAAATATCTGTCACTTAGTAGGTAGTCATTAATCTTTGTTGAAGGAAGGAAGGAATGAAGCACAACACTGATTTATAAAGGAAAGAAAAAGGCTTGCAGGAAAGATAGAAACTCTAATTCTCATGCCACCACTTGGGCCAATAATATGACTAAAGGGATATAAAAATTAGAGAAAGCCTGAACTAGCTGTGGAAAATAGAAAAAGGTGCCATTTACATATCAGAAACTTAACAGAATTCCTGCTAAATTTAATGGGAATAGAAACAGACTAAAGGAAGTCATGAAACGTCAACTGTAAATGCAGTTTTACAAACTGGTTTTATCATCTAGCAGTATGACTTGAAAATGTTTCCAGGTGAATATCAACAGTACCACTTCAATTGCTTATAAACATTTCATTATTTGTATGCATATAATTCTTGCCAACATGTAGATTGCATCAATTTTCACTTTTACAAAAATGTCATTGAACATCGAAAATCTTATTTTTAAAGGCAACTGCTTGCAGAATGAAGATTATGATTTTCAAAAATTATAAGGAAAAAAGCAAATAAAACCAAATATGTATAGCAAAAGATTAAAAGCAAAAGAAACTGCAAGGAAGCTGAAAATAGCAAAATACAAAGACAGAAGAGCAAACATGTTATTAAATGAATAGAAATGAATGAAAGCACCTCCTAAGAGGTCAAAAAAAAAAAAAACACTCTGTATTTGCGTCCAAAGCAACTCAATTTTATTCAGTTTAAGCAAGGCACTAAAAGAAAAGGTACACATAAAAATAAAAAGGCTATTCAAAAATAAATAAGGTAATGGTTGCATGAAAGACTTGAATTCTTTCCTTCGCTCTCCTCTGACATCCTCTATGTTGGTTTCATTTTTTTGGCTTGTAGCAAGACAGCTGTAGCAATTTTGAGTGTCATAGCAGAAATAGCAATATTCTGGTGGAGATAAGAGACCCTGGCTCTTGCTCAGAAAAAGGAAACTTTCCCAGAGGTTACCTAGCTACCAGCATACTTCCTTTTGGCCAGGATTGGACCTCATGCCCAATAAACACTCAACTGGAAAGCATAATGGACTCACCCTTTGACCAATCAAATCTTCACCTGAGACACTTAGCTATTTGGGAAAGAAGTGGCTACCAAAACAAATCTGAGGTTTAGGAAGGAAGGGGAATAAATGGATTCTAGCCAGGCAAGCAGTGATGATCATAACATCAGATAAATGTTGACAAAAGGAAAGCTGATATATACTAAACTGACTTAAAGACCAAAAAAAAAGCATTATTAAGGATCAAGGGCTGCTTTACTTAATGATAGACTCACCAGAAAGACAAATTATTCTGATGTTGTATTCACCTAAAACCATAGCCTCAAAATACATGAAGCAAAAAACAAGCAGAAATATAAGGTGATATACATCTACATACAGTCTCTCTCTGTCACTCAGGCTGGAATGCAGTGGCACAATCTCGGCTCACTGCAATTTCCATCTCCCAGGTTCAAGCGATTCTCATACCTCAGCCTCCCTAGTAGCTAGGATTACAGGCTTGCACCATCACACCTAGCTAATTTTTGTATTTTTAGTAGAGGTGGGGTTTCATCATATTAGCCAGGCTGGTCTCAAACTCCTGACCTCAGGTGATCCACCTGCCTCAGCCTCCCAAAGTGCTGGGATGACAGGCATGAGTCACCACACCCAGCCGGCAATATAAATAATTTTAGGTCATAGTTGGAGATTTTTAACATACTTTTTTCAAAGACATTGAGCAGAACAAAACTTATTAAGAATTGAGAAATTATGAAGCACAGTATTATTAAGCTTGAGGTAATTGATACGTGTGTGTATATATATATATCTGTGTATATATGCAGTGTTACAAACAAAAAATATTAAATATATATTTCCAAGCACATATTGAAATCTATAAAAGTTGATCATATACTTGACCACAAAGTGCAACTCAATATAAAATCAAAGCAGTAAAATTACAAACGAAATCAATAGCTAAAGACAGCCAAGAAACCAATATACTTAGAAATTTTAAAATCCATTTCTCAATAATTAATGGGTCAAAAAAGAAACCATATTGAAAACTGTAAAACAGAACTGATTGGAAATATAAACTCTACATATTAAAAACGAATGTAGAATTATTTGCAGGGAAAATTCTTTCTGAGACAACTGGGGCTGATCTTTTTTCTAATAACATATTTCCATCCAAAATGTTGACATTGACAGAAAATTTAGGAAAACATTTTACTTCTTCCATGTATCTTGGGAAGACTGCCCTCTGTTCTTTCTTTCCTTGAGTGTTTTCATGATGTCTCAGCTAGAGTCCATATGCCATTCATTTTCCCTTTATTAAGCATTTTTGTGGCAATTTTATTCAAATAGCCAGACCAGTAACGGTCAGCCTTTCTACACTACCACTTCACAGGGGAACATTTTCCTTATGCTAGCAAAGTGGCTATCAGAGGAGTTTCTCATTGCTCTCTCCGACCACTCCACAAAGAAATATAAATTGCTCCAAGCATGCTAACCTGGCCAACTCCGTGTGGACTCTGTCACTAGCTATACAACTCTGAACATTAGTAACCTCTTGTTGCTAGAACATCCTCTTCTGTGAATTTCTAAATTCAAAGCTATGCAAAATTTCTCTTTTAGCATTAACCCAAATGAATTGCATGCTCACTTGATTCAAAGGAGGGAGGAAAAAATGGACATTTTACTGCTTTCCCTGTGTAGAGAGTGTCTGTAGAGAGCTTTTCATTTGATTTGTCTAATAGGGATGATAATAAAGCCACAATGATTTCTGCTTCCAGTTTATTATGCAAATAAATACATAATTATTTTATCTAAAGTTGATTTGTTGTCATGAGTAGTTAAAATGCACAAATGTTTGTGCAAATCATCTGTTATGGTAAAGAATGATTCCGCACATGTTTATATTAAGGAAAATCCATTTTAATTTCTTTTGACTTCATTCTAAGATCACAAACGTTGCACTTTTAACCGAACGAAGGATAGACTTCCTTAAGCATGTTTCATGATAATAGCTTTCATTTTATTTTGGTTGGCTAGATGTATATTGCCCCTTCAAGACCTCAATTATATAACCTGGGATTTCCACATTGTTTTTGACAGAAAAGTCGAACAAAAGTAAGTTATGCAGACAAAATTTGAAACACATGATATGGAATTGAAAGGACTTAGTGATGAAAAAGTTGTCTGACTTCGCGGTAATCAAATCTTGAAATAGATTTCTCCTTAAACAAGGAAACAGTTCAAAGTATTTGGCTATGCATCACTGTTTTTTCAAGCTCAAACAGATCATATTGCTCCATCTCTCAACTATAGTATATTTACAGCCGGACTTGGAAACTGATGCCGTAAACATCAAACTCTTATTGCAGTCTTGAATTATGCTCTCCCTTAAGCAGCCTTTGCAAGACTCTGGCTTTACAATCACAGAAGGCAGGCAAGACTGTAGAAATGAGGAAAAAATAACAAGGTTTTGAAAACCATGGTCTGTTACAACAGATATTCTCTTTTTGTCCTTCCAATTGGATTAAGCTGCTTTAATCTTCCAATGCTATATTAACTCCCAATAACAGATACTCGGATTTAGTATCTATTATTCAATACCTTATAGGCTCTTAACCTATTTTGGGGTTATAGATCCTTACTTGCTTTTGATGAAAACTATGGATCTATATCCAAAAATACAAAACAAAGCATATAACCATCAAAATTTTGACTATAATTTCAGTTGACTCATGAACCCATAAATTCATTCACGGACCTCAGTTGAGAATGCTGCCCCTAAGGAATCTAAGGATGCAAACCCTGAAGAAAAAGTAACTTAAAGAGTATTTTTTTCTTTACCTTTTGGAATATAAAATCGTTTTATTGGAACTTCAATGTACACAGAAACCATCCATTGTAAGTACATTTTTTCAAAAAAGGATTTATGAGAATTAGGCCAGCTGCAGTGGCTCATGCCTATAATCTCAGAATTTTAGGAGGCCAAGGTTGGGAGGATCACTTGATGCCAGGAGTTTGAGATCATCTTGGGCAATATAGCAAGACTTCATCTCAAGGAAAGGAAAGGAAAGGAAAGGAAAGGAAAGGAAAGGAAAGGAAAGGAAAGGAAAGGAAAGGAAAGGAAAGGAAAGGAAAGGAAAGGAAAGGAAAAAGGAAAGGAAAGGAAAAAGGGAAGGGAAGGGAAGGGAAGGGAAAGGAGAAGAAAGAAAGAAAGAAAGAAAGAAAGGAGGGAGGGAGGGAGGGAAGGAAGGAAGGAAGGAAGGAAGGAAGGAAGGAAGGAAGGAAGGAAGGGAGAGAGAGAGAAAAAAGAAAGAAAGGAAAGACAGAAAGAAAGAAAAAGAAAGAAAAGAAAGAAGGAAGGAAAGAGAAAGAGAGAAAAGGAAGAAGGAAGGAAGGAAAGAGAAAGAAGAGAAAGAAGAAAAGAATAAAAAAGGATCTAGGAAGATTTTCAAAGAAAAACACAAATGTAATTTGTAGAGGAATTTTGACCTTTGCAATCTTTTTACCAAATATCTACATCCATCTCAAAAATGGATAGCTAAGGCATTAGATCAGTTTCCATATCCAAATGCTTTTATTTTTTCTTCTTTATTCTACTAGATAAGAAAATTCTAACTCACATTATACATCATCAGAGCTGGAAGAAAATGTTTTATGGCTCTGACAAATGGTTCTGGATATTTGGATTGAAACAAGGAAGAAATGTCCAATTGAAGACTACTATGCACTCTAAAGCTGGACTCTTGCATGCTTTGAGTTGGGAGGTGGGGTACATGTTTGGTTGCATTTGACTCCAGAGAGCATTCTATAATTTCACTTACAGCATATGCATGTGGTTTTATCACATGCTCAATATAATATTTTTATTTTTTCTCTAAAGAAGGAAGAAAATTGAGCATTTGGTGTTAAAAAGAGTCAAGCACACAGTGATAGAGCTGTTTTCACCCAGTTTGATTTTCTTAAAAAGTCCTCTCCAATGTCAAAAAGTAAGATTTGTTTTGTTTTGATATTTTTGTTGTTGTTGTTGTTTATTTGTTTTTTGTTCTAATGGATTAGAATCAAGCAAGTAACAAAACCAGATATACTTCCAATACACGCTACTTTAGCAAGTTACTTGGAATCTTGGAAATGTTCTTTGCTGGCACTTTTTAAATGAAACTGAAATATATAACATAACATTTCTTATGAAATTGAGGACTTTTCTCTCATTTTAAACATGTGATAGAGCTGATTTTTATATATGTTGTTCGTTTGTTCACTGAGCACACAGAATACAGCTTAGGACCACTGGGTATAATCTGATTATATTCCCATTTTCCAGCATGATCAAAATGTGTAATCAAGAGCAGGAAGTATGTTAATGGCTACTATATCAATTAAGCCATAAGTACTGCTGCAGGTCAAACAAGGGTATAGAGCCTGGAACAAGAGAGAAGCTTATTTTTCTCCATTGCATAAACTTCCAAGCTGGTACCAAGTCTCTTTTTTTTTTCTTTTTTGCACAATTGTGTTCCATAAGATTATCAGATGTCCATGCTTCTTCTCTTTTGGTGTAGTGCCACTCTAGCATGTTGCTCATCTACAATATTCCACAATAGCTCACAAGACCCATGATTTTGTGGCAAAGAAGAAAAGGGAAAGGGAGGGTACAAACCTTAGAAGTTGCACATCTCAGTTTTACAGATCTCTTACCCATTAGGGCACATTCACATGGCCACACTTACCTACAAGAGATGCTGGGAAATGTTGCCTTTATTCTGAGTGGTCATGCACCCAGCTAAAATAGTGTAATACCATAAAAGAAAGGAAGAATGACTCTTGAGTACAATCAGCAGTCTCTGCCAGAGCCCGCAACTATTTCCTATGAATTAAGCATAATGAGTTTGACTTTCAGTTGCAAAGTTTTATTCCCAAGCAGCACCTGTCTTATATCCAGAGCTTGTGTTCCATCAATTTTTTTTTCTGATCTTTATCATGGATCACAATAGTCAACAAAAAAATGCTTTGTCTCTAATAAGGGCCTATTAATCCATTCTCACACTGCTAATAAAGACACAATCAAGACTGAATAATTTAGAAAGGAAAGAAGTTTAGTTGACTCACAGTTCTGCAGGACTAGGGAGGCCTCAGGAAACTTACAATCATGGCAGAAGGGGAAGCAAACACGTCCTTCTTCACATAGTGGCAGCAAGGAGAAGTGTAGGGAGCTGCCCTTTATAAAACCATCAAATCTCATGAGATTTATTCACTATCATGAGAACAGCACAGGAAAAACCCACTCCCATGATTTAATTGCCTCCCACCGAGTCCCTCCCACAACACATGAGATTATGGGAGCTAAAATTCAAGATGAGATTTGGGTGGGGACCCAGCCAAACCATATGAAAGGTTTTTCAATAACAAGCAGAAAAAGAAAAAAATCAAAATTATGGAATACTTTCTCCAAATACTTTCACAGCACATATTCCTTGAACAGATTAATAGTAAACATATGAATAATTTAATGCAATTATAAAGCAAAATATCTGCTAGCATGCATGCATGTATGATTAGAGATTTCTTTAGGTCTAACCAAATGGGAACTTGACAGTTCTTTTACTAAGGACATTCAAAGGGTGCTGCTGGCTTCCAGCACCAGTTGCCTAAGAGCTCACATTTGGGGAACATGATTAAGGGTATGCATTAGAGTTTTTGTTTATTGCAAACAACAGAAATGGACTCTGGCTAGTTCAAAGGGAAAAAGAAGGGAATTTATCACAATGATATGGGGGTTGCTCATAGAAAAAGGAAAGTAAGCAAAAGGACCAGCTGTCAGGAAGGACAGAAGTCATGGCAGGGTAACCCTGGGAATCTAAGAAAAGACCAGCCCTGCCATTGTGAATCAGCCCTTGACATGTTCCGTCCTCATCACTGTGCTCTAAAATCTTCAAACTCCTAGGAAAAGACTCTGCGGTTGATGTTATGGCTAAATTGTGTCTTCCCCAATTTCTTCGTTGAAGTCATAACACCCAGAACCTTAGAATGTGACTATATGTGGAGATCAGGTCTTTAAAGGAGTAATTAAGTTAAATGAGGTCATTCATGTGGTCCCTAATCCTACCAGTGTCTTTATGAGAAGAGGAAATTTGGACACAGACCCACACAGCAGAAGGCCAGGTGAGCGTAAATTCAAATGGCCATCTGCAAGCCAAAGAGAGAGACTGCAGAAGAAACCAACTGTGCTGACACCTTGATCTCAGACTTCCAGACTCCAGGACTGTGAGAAAACAGATTCCTATTGTTGAAATCACCCAGCCTATGGTACTTTGCTACCCTAGCAAACAAATAAGTTTGGCTTGTCTTCTTATTTAAGACTGCATGCAATGAAGCAGAGGTAATCTACTAAAAAAAAAAAAAAAAAAAAACAGAAAGAAGGAGAAAATGTGTCAAAAATATAAAACATGATACATCTCTCTGAAAAGTTGAAGCTTCTGCATTTAGAAGAGAGATTAAGTTTATTCCATATTACTCCAAAAAAAAAAAAGAAAATCAGCGATATTGGAATTTTGAGAAAATACATAATGCTCTAAATAGAATTAAAAGCTACCCCATAACTAAAATGGAATGAATTGCCTTACAATTGTCTTAAAGCAATTACTATCTTTATTACAGCTAGCATTTATGGAGTGTTACTATGTTCTGAGAACTGTATAGGGTACTTTTCTGCATTATGTTATTTAATATGCCGATGGCCTCATGAATAAATGAGCATTACTATCCCAATTTAAAAATAATGAAACTAAAGTTAGTAAATATTAAAAGTAATAGCAAATGCCACAGTTATTTTTGCACCAACCTATAATAAAAAACAGATTTTGAATCGAGGCCTATTTGAATTTGGAGCCAGAATTCTTATCCTTGCAGCAGTCTTGGTTTGAGCTGTTAAATTCTAGAGGCATTGTTCTCTTCTTTGTTTCAACCATGGTTGCTAGATTCTTAGGGGAAGCAGAGGCTGGGATTTCTAAAGAGCAGTTGTCAATGAGATGCTTTGAAAGGTTAAGAGATTGTCAAACTATGTGCTGCACTGTATAAGATAATGCTGGGGATGGTCACAAGATATTTAGCTTGAATATATCTCTCCCCATGTTGGAAGAAAAGGCCTTGTACCGTAGAAGTGACTCGGTGCTATTTTTTTGGTAACAAGCCTTTTTGAGGTCAGGTTGAAATGTTTAGAACTATCTCCTATATAATGGAATCATTCATCTTATAATAGCATCTTCCAGCCTAGACTGTGCATTAGAACACCTGGGAAAGCTGTTAAACAATATGTAAGTCTGGGCCTCGTTCTCAGAGGTGGTAATTCAGTAGGTCTGCGATGAGGCCTGGGCATGGATATTTTTAGAACCATCCCCCAGTGCTTCTAATATGCAACTAGAGTTGAGAAGCACTGCTTAAGAACCGTGCAATCTAACTGCCCTTCAGACTAATAATGAAACTCCGTTTTTCTATAAGAAACCTACCTGATTTGTTTTTCAGTCAGAAAAGCATGAAACTCTGCCTCTGGTTTCTGTCCTTCCAGGTCTGATAGTATCACTAAGTCCATCTTGTCAAACAACATGGTCATGAAACTCTTTCCCATTCACTATCCATGATGCAGCAGATTCCTGATATCATTGCAAAGCCTGATGAAATGATGGCTATGCCTTTTTGTTCTAGCTTCTATACATTCATATTCAGTTTAATTAAAAAATTTTATGAACATGAAGGGAAGTTGCCTAGAAATGGGACTTTAGTTAATATATCCTTATCTATTGCCACAATAATACTGCCTAACAAACCATAAACCCTCACTGGCAGTGTTTATTGCTCATGTGTCTGGAATATGTTGAGAATAGGCTTGGTGGCTCTGCAATCTGGGCTGGACTAGTTTACTCAACTGGGAGTCAGCTAGCCATTGTCTGATCCAGGCAATCACTGGGGGGCATTGGGCATGGCTGGAGTGACTTGGCTCTGCCTACGTTTCTCACATCCTCCAGCAGGCTACCCCAGAGATGTAAGCCCTTTTCAAGACTCTGCTTATGACAGGTCAGTGAGAATCCCATTCGTCGGAGCAAATCACCTGGCTGAGACCAGGGTTAATGGGTAGGCAGTCACTCCACCCACTTGCAGTGGGAGGGCAAAAGGTGTGAACACTGGGAGGGAGAAAGAACTGGAACCATCATTTAAATTCAGGAACTGTTGGGAAAACATCTTAACATGAAATCCTGAAATAGAGTATGGGAACTAAAGAAAGAGGATAATATGGTGAAATAAGAAGCTGGAAAGACACATTTTTTAAAGAGAAATGGGAGGCTAATGGTGTGGCATTGTCGACTTTCAATTGGCTAGATGCCAGAGAAAATGAGGGAAGGAACTGGCCTCCTACTTTTTACTATTGCTCTTCTACCTAAAAGGTAACAGTTAAAGTCTATGAAGTGTGGACAAATTATAAGGTATTCAAGGAAACAGTAATAAAAACGTGTGAGCATATATCAAACCAAGTCATTTTGTATCATAATACATCAATGTCACTGAGATTTTTAGGGAATAAATATATGTTTGAGTCAACTACTAAGAAATAATTAGGTACAGTTACTTATATTCTTAAATCTCTTAGTGATTTGAAAACTACTTTAAGATACTATTATATCAATTTTATATTATTTGTTTACCTGACTTTGCATAATAAAATAGATGTTTAGGCCAACATTATTAAAATAAGAACCCTGGCATCTTCCTGGTAAATCTATACCACCGTTTCCTTGGTCTTCTCAATTTCAGCTAGGTGTTCCTTGAAGTCAATTTTATTTATAGGCAAATCCAGATAAAAGTGATTCTTATACCTTTCGTTATCCCCAAATTTGACCCAGCTCTTGATCTGAGTAGCAAGATACAGTTTTTTAACTCTGCAAAAAATACTTTGAACTGGCTGCAGGATATCTAGTGAAATGGTTGCCTTATTTTTGAGGTTTGGGCACGCAGAAGATGGGTTTCTGTGTAAATGTTAAAATTATTTTTTCTCTGGATCAGATTAATTACAGAAACAAAAGAAAGATTTATTACTAACCACTTCCACAAGTGAGACACAGAAAAATAGAAATCTGTAGTAGAAGTCTAAATTTGGAGTGGCTGAGATAATGAGAACTTACAAAGTACATATGGCTTTTTTAATGTTTTGCTATATTTTTTTTCCACATTAAAGAGTACTTTTCCATAAATGTATGTGTGTTTGTGTGTATATATATATGTGTGTACATATATATACACACATATATATACATATATATGTATACATATATATGTGTGTATATATATATGCACATATATATATACACACATACATATATGTGTGTGTATATATATATATATGTAGCATTGGAACATCAGTATATTTTTTAGACAAGAACATTTTTTACTTCAAGGAAGTTTAAAGATTACCTTATTTAGCCCCTTAATTTATAGAACTGAAAAAGAATCCTCAAATAAATCGAAACAATTTGCCCAATCATGCAGCAATTCAACCACCATCATGATAATATCTAGTACTTATATAGTTTACAAAGCATTTTCATATTCATATTGTCTATTAATTTTAACAACTATGTTCAAGTATGCAGTACAGTCTTCACTATCTTTATTTTTTAGATGAGTAAACCAAAGTATACAGATATTAAGTAACGTATCCACAGGCACTAAGCTTTAAGACATATAACAGTTGTCTTATTCTACCTCTACAGTGTCAAAGTAGCCCAACTGGAAACTGACATTAAAACTACAATGAGATGCCACTGTGCACCCATTAGAATCAGAATGTCTAAACTCAAAAAGACTGACCATACCAAGTGTTGGCAAGGATGTGGAGGAAATGGAGCTCTTGTACCCTGCTGGTTGGGGCATTCCTTGAGCCCAGGAGTTCAGTATCAGCCTGGGTGACATAGCAAGACCTCATCTATAAAATAAAATAAAATAAAACAAAACCAATTGTACTGAGATGATTGGCCAATAGATCTTTTTTCCTTCTTTTTATGTTTGGGCATTTTACAAGTTTCCTATAATATGCATTTATTACTTTTATAGTGAAAATCATAATGAAAATATATTTTTAAAGATAATGGTTTCTGAGGGCCTGGGACATGCTTGTGTACAGGTCAAGTTATATGTGGTCAGTGTGCAGCAGCAAGTGGTTTTCAGTCTAAGTGGCAGACTGAATAAAACTACATGTGGGTTTATTACTCTTTTCCCCAAATGTCATTGAAATTTCAAAAGAGATAAACAATAGAAGGAATGAATCTATAACAGTGCTACAAACCAACAAAGAATAGCATCAACAAACCAAATATTGTGAAGAATTTCTGTAGGACACAAAGCAAACATTATTGGATTTATGTGGAAACCAGAGCCCAGCCTTCCTAACTCCACTCACATATAGCAGAAGACCACCAGAGAAGCAAGTTACCATCTTCCCATCAAGAACTGTGGGCTAGAGTCAGCAGGGCAACGGATCCAACATAAGCCACACACTATTGAATGGATACCTGATTAAAATGTTGCAGAAGTACTAGGCTAGTATCGCACAGAAATGGTGGCATTTTTCACCAGAATAAAGCCTAAAACACAGTTCTCTAAATAAAACAGAGGGACTAAAACTGTGAGTTCCTTGTAGAGCCAAAGGCTAAAAATGGCTATTGGGGGAAAAAAGTCATGGAAGAAAATTCCATACTTAAGAAAGACAAATTTTTCAGATAAAAGATATCCACTAGCCAAAAAAAGCTGAGCAAAAATAACAAAAACAAAGAGCAAGAGAGATAGCTAGGCATAGCCCAAAAAAGAGGAAAAGCTACCAAAATATCTCGCAAGGCTAATATACCCTTGAAACCAAACCTGGACAAGGACAGTAAAAGACTAAAGAAGAAACTAGTCATACCTTGGAATATAGATGCAAAATCAAATCAGCAATGTACAAAATACTAACACAGAATGACATTAAAGAGTACGTCCCATTAATAGCAAGGTGTTTCAACATTAGAAAACCTAATAAACTTAAAATATTAAAGTAGAAAAATACTTATTTCTATCATTGAGAAAATGTTTGGGAAAATTCAAATATGCGTAATTAAAAATAAACCTAGAAAATTATGAATGAAAGGTAGAAAAAACAATGAGTGTCTCCTCATTGGTCAACTTCACTTCTTCTTCCTAAAAGAACCGCAGTTCTATTCACTCTCCTCTAATGGCAATTGTGGTGCGTTTGAAATATGTCCACAAATTCTTTGCCCTTACCACTCCTCTGTTCAAGAAGTGGATTGCATGCTTGGTCAAAGAGGATGACCTTCCCTGATAGAGGTGATCCCTTCTTTGGTCAAGGGTGTATGACCTGCACTCCCCTGCTAGAATCTCCAGACAAGCTCTCAAGAGGCAGAGCCTAACTAGTGACTCACTTCTGATGAATCAGGTGAAAGTGACAGTCATGAAAGGCAGTGCAGCCCATCCTGGATCTCTCTTGTAGTGCTTTCCCTGGGGCAAGCTAGTTGCTATGCCATGAGCAGCCCTATGAGGAGGCTTATATGATAAGGAACTGAAGACCCCAGCCAACAGTCATCAAGGAACCATGGCCCCAGCCAACATCCAGCAAAGAACTGAGGCCCCAGGCATTAGGCAAAAGGAACTGAGGCCCCCAACCAATAGTCAGTAAAGAACTGAAGCCCCAGCCAACAGCCAGCAAAGAACTGAGGCACCCAACCAATAGGCAGCAAAGAACTGAGGCCTCAGTCAATAGACAGCAAGGAACTGAGGCCCTCCAACCAACAGTCAGCAATAGTCTTCAGTCAGCAACTGAAGACTCCAGCCAACAGTCATCAAGGAACTTAGGCACCCAGCTAATAGGCAGCAAATAACTGAGGCCCCCAGCCAATAGACAGCAGGAACTGAAGCCCCCAGCCAACAGCAAAGAACCGAAGACCCCAGCCAATAGTCAGCAAAAAGCTGAAGCCCCCAGCCAAAACATAGCAAAAAACTGTGGCCCCCAACAAATAGGCAGGAAAGAACTGAGCCCCTCAGCCAGCAGACAGCAAAGAACTGAGCCCCTCAGCCAGCAGACAGCAAGGAATTGAGGCCCCTGGCCAAAAGCTATGTTTGTGAACCATTTTGGAAGCAGAACTTCTAGCCCCCAGTCAAGCCTTCAAATGACAGCCACCCCATCTGACGCCTTTACTGTGACCTCATCAAAGATCCTGAACAACAACTATGCAGCTAATCAATTTCCAGATTCCAACTGCTACAAACTGAGCGAGATAATAAAAGTTTGTTGTTCTAAGCTGCTTGGAGATATTTGAGTAATTTGTTGTGTCACAACAGATAACTGAAACAGTCTTCAGGGAAAGGTTAGACTTCTCAGGCCTAAGGATAAATCTATTACTTATTTATTTAAGTTGACAAATAAAAATTGTACAAATGCATTGGGTACAATAGGTTATTTTATTTTATTATTTTATTTTTGGGGGACACAGTTACACTCTGTCCTCCAGACTGTAGGGCAATGGTGCAATCTCAGCTCACTGCAACCTCTGCCTCCCAGGTTCAAGTGATGCTTGTGCCTTAGTCTCCCAAGCAGCTGGGATTACAGGCGTGTGTCACCACACTTGGCTAATTTTTTTGTTATTAGTAGAGATGGGTTTTCACCATGTTGGCCAGACTGGTCTTGAACTACCGCCTCAAGTGATCCGCCCAGCTTAGCCTCCCAAATTGCTGGGATTACAGATGGGAGCCACCACCCCTGACCAACATGTTTTAAAATACATATTCATTATAGAACAGTTAAATTGAGCTAATTGACATATATGGGTTACTCACATACTTATTTTTTGTGGTGAGAGCACTTAAAATCTACTCTCTTCGCAATTTTCAAGAATACAAGACATTGTTATTAACTATAGTCACCATGTTGTAGAATAGATCTCTTGAATTTACTCTTCCTGTCTACCCAAGGGTAAATCTCACTGAAGCATGTTAATGATGGCAATCTCATTAAGACAGTTTGGGACAGTGAAGCATTAGTATAAATAGGCTTCTGAGGGTTGGAAAGATTTCCTCACTTTGAAAAAGTCACAAATATTCTCATTTCTGCCTCAAAAAGTTGTTATCTGAATGAGACACTGGTAACTGTGACAGCATTTTCAAAATCAAGACAAATGGCAGAAATAACTACATGGAACTGGAGAGCGAAAAGATGAAGACCTCTAACCCCTTGATGAATCTGTGAGGCAGAGTTACCTCACCCTGGAATTCCCTGAAATTCTGACATTCTCAAGAAAGGTTTTTAAAAATACCTTTAATGTTTAAGCTTCTTTTAATTGGGCTTTCTATAGCTTGCAGGTGAGAGCATCCTCATGGATTCAAAAGAAAACCCTTGTATTCATCTGCTCATCCTGCCATAAAAAATCCCATAGACTGGGTGGCTTCACATTTACCTCTGTGTAGTTTGAAATTTCTCAGCGAGAAAGTTTTACTTAACAATAAAATACATTTGTTAAAATGCTGGATAAGGAATAATTTTCCTAATTTTAAAATAGAAAGATTCTAATATCTTTACCCAAAATGAATGACTAACGATAAGGATATATGCAGTGGTCTACCTAAGACATACCTATATCTGATTTCCATGTTAGCTTCAGATGGATGTATCAGTAATAGGTCACATTTTGTCGGATATATGTACGTTATAATCACTTCACATCTAAATTTAGAAAAAAAAAGTCAAATTCAATGCAGAAGATATTAGACATGTGCTTTGAAGCTTTTGAGAGTATTCTGACATTTTATTGAATTAATAAACTCAGCTATTTCACAACATTGGCAAAATAAGTGTTTATATCCATTTTGTTCATGTCAATTTGTTTCAGACATCTTAGACACTAAACATGGCTTTTAAGGAAAGTCTACTGCAAGAACTTCACCAAGACTGATACCCCAACTCTTTTCAAAACTTGTGGCTATTTCCCTTTTCTCTGTCTCTACCCTGTGATGCAGAGGATCAGATTAGTACTCCCAGAAAAGGAGTAGGAGGAATATAAAACTAAGAAAAGACAAAAATAAATGGGCTGCACCTATGGTTGCAAAAAGAGTAACCAATCAATTAATCAATAACAATAATATCCATGTGTATCTCAATTTTGATGAAAAACCTGTAACTTTTATTGACGCTAATTTGATTTGTTGTAAGTGCTATTTTCATCATAATGTTACAGAACAAAACACTGTCTTGCTAAACAGCTGCTCTCTTTGCACACCCTGTCCCACCAAGGCCATCAATGACCGAGAAGCCTGGACATGGGCTCTCTCTGTTGAGAGAACCTCAAAAACTACAGTGACCCTCCCAAGCAACTGAGACTGAGTCTACAAGGGCCACCCCAGTGGCCTAAACCACCTGGTTTTTATTCCCCCAAGAGACCCATATCCGTGGGGTAACTGTCCTTCTCTGACTCAAAACTTCTTCCAGAGCAATGTGCTTAAGTGTGTCCTGTGAAAGAGGGGAGGACTTTACCCACAACATGGGTCAGTCAATTTAACAAGTGGGCATCTTTTGAGGTACTTCAGAAATCAAGCAGGAGTTTTCTAAAGCAAGGAAATTTGGTATCGTTGGCCAAGGGAGAGGATTTAACTTCTTTTTCTTATTAGTTTTTCATTCTCTTCTTTTTATCACTTTACTTGTCCCATAACATTCCTTGAGGAAGTCATGCTCATAAAAGACACATTCTGGTTACTTACTGGCCTCTGTGAATGCAAATGGTCTAGTCATGGCAGATCTACCTAGACAGACGGGAGAGGGTCAAGGAGTCTGCAACAGTTAGAGTCTCTGATCACAAAAGGAGGCAATAATTTAAGCAAGGAAAGCCCTCATCCTGCCCTGATGGACGACAGGGTTCCGAATGGCAGGTCTTATGGACGGTTTGTGAAAGCTATCCCAGGGAGCTTACAAGTTTCTTCCAGGTTTAAAGGGCCTGTTAACACAGCCACATGAAAAAAATAATACTCCGGAGGGTTTTTCCCTCCTCTCCGTGATGTGATTAACATCTGAAACTACTCAAATTATGCTCCAATGAGGAAAACTTAAACAAGAAAAAGCTCCCTTGAACATTAAAAGAATCCACTTGTTTTGTAATCTGCACTTTTATTCCCAGAAACCCTTTCATTCCAGGTCTAATTCTGCTGGATCTTCGAGTCCTGCATACTTTGATGTTAGTATCAATCTTATTGGTGGACAGTCACAAGTTTTTGAAGTATTCTGAAAGCAGTTGCCTGCTGATAGCACAGACACATGAGCTTTGTGTGTCAATCCTTTGATAGGGAAAATATCTGACTGGATTTGGACACTCACAGTTTTGCTTATAGTTACTCTGCCAGGTTTCATCATCAGAATTTGGCAGTTTATCTTTTTTTCTATCTTTCCTTTTTTTTCTTTTTTTAAAAAAGAATTTTTCTCTGTCTTTTGATCTCTGTATGCCTATATGGAATTTTAATTTAATAATCACCTAGACAAAAGAAAAGCTACTGAAAACTAATTTTCAAAGACAGCAAGGCATATAGTAGAAAAATCTTCATGCTGAAGTCAGGCAAGCCAACTCAGAGCCTATGGCTTAAAGAAGCCACCAACCTCTCAGAGTTGCCTCAGTTTACTCATCCCTAAAATGGGGTTAACTGGGACTATTTAAAGCAGGATTTCTAAAACTTGATTTATGCATGGAAACTTTAAGAGAAAAAAAAGACGCCTAGAGTGTTGATTCAAAGTGTTTCCTGATTTAATGTTTCTGAGCTATGCATAAACATAAATTTAGGTATAAGTTCTTTATGCTTATTTTAACTGCTTACACCAATTATATTAGTCAATTACTACAGAAATAATGCATAACTGACAACCCCAGAAATCTCAGTAAATTACAAATACGAATATTTGTGTTTGATATTCACAGTGGGGTTTGGCTGATCTCAGCTGGGCTAGGTGAGGATTAGCACCAGGGGGCAAGTAGATTCAGTTCTGCTTCCTATGTCTTCATTGCAGGATCAGAGGCTATGTGAGCCATAGTTGTTTTGTTTTGTTTTTAATGATGTGTCACAGGACCACAGAGGCCAAGTCATATCATGAATACACATTGAGAGTTTCTTCTTGTGTCATATTCGCTGATATACCAGCAAAGTCCAGCTTTAATGGGTCAGGGAAGTATACCCTGCCTACTCTGGGAAAGGTACCGCACAGACCTATGGCAAAGATCATGGAGGTATAAGTCCATAACAGGGAGGAAGGGAAAAACTGGCAGCAATACTTCAATCCACAATTTTCCTTAGATTATAATTATTCACAGCTGGGCATGGTGGCTTGAGTCTGGGATTCCAATACTTTGGGAGGTCAAGGTGGGGATCATCTGAGGTCAGGAGTTCCAGACCAGCCTGGCAAATATAACAAAACCCCATCTATACTAAAAATACAAAAATTAGCCAGGCATGGTGATGCATGCCTGTAATCCCAGCTACCTGGGAGGCTGAGGTAAGAGAATCACTTGAACCTGGGAGGTGGAGGTTGCAGTGAGCCAAGATTGGGACACTGCACCCCAGCCTGGGTGACAGAGCAAGACTCTGTCTTAAAAAAAAAATTATGAGGAGAGATCCAAGATGGCCGATTAGCAGCAGCTCAGGATTGTAGCTCCCAGTGAAAGCGCAGACAGCGAGTGGATGCCACACTTTCAGACGAATTTCTGTTGCCCACAAACTGGTAGATACCCAGCGGAGGAGCCACATGGGTGGCCAGCGTGACTCTTTTGTCCAGCACGACTGCTTTCCCTGTGCCCTGGCGCGGTGCTTCTCAGTGCGGAGTATACGGGATTGAGTGCCCTTCGGATGGTCGCATCCCCACAAGGAGAACAGCAATTGGAAGCTCTGAGGACTGAGAGTTTCACAGTAAGCACAGCTGAACCCAGGAAGGCCTAGCTCTGCGGGGAAGGGGCGTCCACCAAAGGAAAACTAAGAAACAGAAAAAAACTTCATCACCAACAAGCCGGACGTCCACTCAGACACAATCTGAAAGTTGGCAATTACAAAGACAGCAGGTGGATAAATCCACAAAAGTAGGAAGAAACCAGTGCAAAAAGGCTGAGAACACCCGAAATCAGAATGCCTCTCCTCCTACAGGGGATTGCAGCTCCTCATCAGCAAGAGAACAAGGACTGACGGAGAATGAGTGTGATGAACTGACAGAATCAGGCTTCAGAAGGTGGATAATAAGAAACTTCTGTGAGCTAAAAGAACATGTACTAACCCAATGCAAAGAAACTAAGAACCTTGAAAGAAGATTTAATGAAATGCTAAC
>CAUYLG010006660.1:0-54712 GCA_963573385.1 Cacajao melanocephalus | reverse complement strand
TACTCCGACTCCTCTGTGAGGCCAGGCCCCCTGTGCTGGATTCCCCACCCTGGCCCTTCTTCCCTTGTGACAGCCTCTGCACCCTGGGCATCTTTCTCCCAGAACCCTGAAAGCTTCTTGTGGGCTCAGTGAGGAGGGAGGTGTGCCTGACCACACTCCCAGAACTTACTGTGGCCCTGTTATAAATTGTTTCATAAAATCTTCGTTAATGGGCAGAGGAATCAAAGCTTCCTAATCTACCTCATACGCAAGTTGCATCACTATAATTATCCTTTCATAAAGGATCTGAACTTTTCAGTAGCCAATATAATGAATATAATGTTTCATGGAAAATTAAGAATAAAATGGTATTGGTACTTCAAATTTAGTGTATAAAGAAATTTCCAAATTCAAATTATTCCATCTAGGTTACTTATTTTATAGGTCAAATATGAATATTCTGGTAAGTTTTTAATCCTTCAAAGTAAAATTCTGGTGTTTAGAGAATACAAACTGGAAAGCAATTTTGCTTCAAAATATTTTTTTCTAATGTGCCACAAATTTACTTTAAAAAACTATTACCAAAGAAGATGTAGTTTTTATCAGGCCTCCAAATCCAAGCCTGGCCATCATAGCCTTGGTGACCTGCAGGTATACCTCCTAATTGTCTCCAGAAGCCAGAAAGTCTGAAGTAACCAGATGGCTGCAAAGACTAGTTCCTGCCTCAACTGATTGTTCTCCTCCTGCAGACTTCGACCATTGTTCCTGCTCAGCCTTTTGAAGCTTCCCCCCAGACGTTAGGTTTCTCGAGCCCCACCCCTGTAACTATGGAATTTACTGCACCCTCCCCTCCGCTTACAACCGATACCCCCCACCCTTATGATCATGCCTGTTTGTAATAGATAACCCCTACCCTTGTGACCATGCATCCCGTGAACCTTCCTTTCTCCAAAATAGATGACCGCCTTTAACTGACCATTTGCCTTGACCTATGTAACTAGTCCCCTTTCCTACTTACCTTGCCTAACTCCTTTTTCAGACGTGGCCTGCTTGCACCCAAGCAGGAAGTGAAACGACCTCATTGCCCACACAAAGCCTGCTTGGTGTTCTCTTTACATGAGTGATACGCCTAACAGTTCTTAGTAAATTAAATATACAACTTGCAACAAATATATATGTATTGTAAAGCCACTCTTCTAAAAATGAGGAGCAGCTATATGTTTACTTTCACATCTAAAATGCTGAAATATGGGGGAAATTAGGGAATCACCATAAATGTCCAGAGGAAAACGAAGACTCAGAGTTAAGTTTATATGTCAGGATAATCCTTGGCAAAGATACAAGCTACACCAATTTTTTAAAGTAGCAAAGCCTGGGGAAGGATGAAAATATGATTTTCAGAGTTAACACATTATTAGATTCAAATGTGTAATTTTTGACAAAAAATCGCAAGGCATGAAAGGAAGCAGGACAATATGGTCCACTCAAAGATTTTTTAAAAATAAGCCAACCGAAATTGTCTCTGAAAAAGACCCGATGGCAGAGTTACAAGAAAGACTTTAAAATTCAAAACATTTGTATTAGAGACATTCAAATAACTAAAGTAGGGCATAAAATTTTCAAGAAAACAATGTATGAACAAAATGAAAATATTAATAAAGGCATTGAAAACCTAAAAAGAAGAAATTTTGGAGCTGAAAAGTGTAGTAACTCAAAATATTTACTAGAGGGCAGACTTGAGCAGGTAGGGAAAGAATCTGTGACCATAAAGACAGAACAACGCAAATTATTGAATCTGAGGAACAGAAAGGGAACATTCAAGAAAAGTAAATGAAGCCTCAAGAATCTGTAAAGTTCTCAGTAAAGGTAAGTGCATGGGCAATTACAAAAGCTAGTTATTTAACTCCACTTTTTGCTTTCTGCATGATTTAGAAGACTAACACATTAAAAAAATAATTATTAGCCTAAAAGCTAGATTATAGTCACCTTGATTTGTAACTTCACATTGTTTTCTATATAATTTCAGAAACTAATGCATAAAAATTATTAGTTTATGTTTTTAGGCAATGTATATAATTTTGTGATATCAACAACTGAACAGAGTGCAGACAAAGCTGTTAAAAGAACATATTTTTGTACATTATTTAACTTACGATAGCATAAGTTCAAATTAGAGTATTATAACTTTAGGATGGTAAATGTAGTCACATGATAACCAAAAAATTGGTTACAGAATATACACAAAAGGGAGTGAGAAATAAATTTAAATATTTCATTACAAGAAAAAATGTATCTAAACACAAAAGAAGACAGTAAGGCAGGAAATGAAGGAAGAAGCCATGAGCCAGGGAATGTGGATGGTTTCTAGAAGCTGGAAAAGTCAAGGAAACATTCTCTTCCAGGGCCTCTAGAAGGAAACACAGTCCTGTCAACAGCTTGGATTTAACCGACTGAAACTCATTTTATACTGCTTCCAGACTGTAATGACAATAAATTTATGTTATTTAAGCTACTGAGTTTGTAATAATCTGTTATGAAAGTAAATAGAAAACTAGTATAATGTGTCAAATGTTCAGAAAAATAATGGAACTAGGTTCATAGTCAGCATTTTCATGTAGTACATTTGGTTTTTGGCTCACTAATATGAGTGAGAGATGCCCATATGAAGTTTGATGTGCAAGTTAAAATTTTAAAGATAATCACACATATACAAGAAGTATATTTGATAACTTCCAAACCAGAATGAAAAAAAAAAACAGAATAAAGAAGGCTTTATATATCCAATGGAAGGCAAGAAAGAAAATGAAGAAAAGCAAAACAAAAGTGAAAAATTTTGGCCAGTCGCGGTGGCTCACGCCTGTAATCCCAGCACTTTGGGAGGCCGAGGCGGGTGGATCATGAGGTCCAGAGATCAAGACCATCCGGGCCAATATGGTGAAACCGTGTCTCTACTAAAAATACAAAAAATTAGCCAGGCGTGGTGGCACATACCTGTAATCCCAGCTCTTTGGGAGGCTGAGATAGGAGAATTGCTTGAACCCAGGAGGCAGAGGTTGCAGTGAGCCGAGAATGCACCATTGCACTCCAGCCTGGGCAACAATGGTGAAACTCTGTCTCAAAAAAAAAAAAAAAAGAAAAAATTTTAAAATATAAAAATATTATCAGTGATCCTAATAAAGCTAAGATTAATCTACTTTAAGACAGGACAGTTACTGTTAGACTGGATATAGTTGCACAGATAATTGAATATTTAAAAAACAAAATGTCAGTAAATTCTTATAGAAATAAAGCTGTTGTGCATATATTTATATCAGACAATATAAATTTAAAGGCCCAAATTATTAAAAAGGGACAGTACACAAAAGCAAACAAAAATAAATTCATCAAAATATGCAAAGAAGAACTGGTATGCATCACACAAAGTTTCAAAATACAAAAAGAAAAACAGAACTGCAAAGAGAATTTAATAAATCTATAGTCATCAAAGGAGAGATTAGTTCAAATAAATCATAAGCTGACAGATCAAACACACCACCATATTTTATAAAGGGGTAAGCTATACCAACACAAATAATAAATCTGATATGTATTCATAGATAATATATAAACATGTAGAAACCTGCCATTATCTCATGGAGAACACTTATCTTTTCAACATGAAATATTTGCCAAAAGTGGCCATGTACTAGTTTACAAAGGAAATTTCACTAAATTTCAAAGAATTGATATCTTGTACATTATAATGCAATTAAATCAGAAATTAACAATATAAAAATAGCCTTTTAAAACATCTATATTTAGATAATAAGCATTTAAGGAAATCAGGAAATAAAAAGGAAATTGCAACAGAAATTATATTTAGAAATAACTGATATCAAAATTGAGCTTCGTATACTTGTTCATTTATTTTCTTAACAAATATTTATTAAGTGTCTACTGTGAACTAGGCACAGTGCATACTGGTGTCAGCAAATCAAAGATTGTTTTCATGGAGTTTATATTCTCACATATTTGAAAATCAGTTGATAAATGATAAGTAAATATTTATTATAATTTCAATGGTGATAAATGTTACAAGGTGAGGGAAACAGAGTAAGAGGATAGTGGGAGAAGGTTGTGCAAATTTTGGACAAAGCACTTAGGGGAAGCTTTGAATGTGACATTTGAACAGGCATAGATGACGCAAAGCTGTGAACCAAGTATCCGTCTGGAAGAAGAACAGTTTGGGTGCAGAAAACAGCAAGGATAAAGACTTTGAGGAAGGAGCAGGTTTGCAATGTTCATACAACAGCAATTAGTCACCAGCGCCCCAGCAAGGTAAATATGCCAGAAATTGATGGTAAATGAGGTCAAACAGGAAGGCAGAGGCTAGATATGGGGCTTTGCAGGCTCTGGAAGAAGTGTGGATAGTATTTTGGATAGTATTTCAATGGATTTTTACCTATGCACATATCTCAAGTCCACATATAAGATGTCCCTGACATCTCTGGGGCTCCCTGAGCATCTACTGGTCAGGGAGGCAACTACAATTCAGACTTTTGTCACCATCAATGAACTCTACTTGTTCTGGAACTTCGTAGTAATGGAACCACAAGAGAAATTAGCACAGGAGACTGGGGAGGCTTTTCCAGAAATGCAGCAAATCCATGAGGATGAAGACCTCAGATAACAGCATTTTATAAAGGAGGGAGTGACCAGATGAGCCAAATGTTGCTAAGAGATCATCAGGTGATGACTGAACAATAACCTTTGGAATTCATAATGTGGGAACTAGACTGTTTGTGAACTTAACAAGAGCAATTGTTATGAGATGCTAACTTAACAAACAAGTCTCATTCAATTGGGTTAAAAAAAGAACAACTTTTTCTATTTTGTTTGTTTTTATAATCCAGATTTAGTAAATGGAGAAGTAGCTAGGAGAGTAGAAAGAACACTGGGCTCTCTGGGGGTCTATATTTATTAATTAATTTGATAGTATATATTATAACATGTTTCTGTGCCCAACAGTAGATGTGATTTTACTTCATTTTTTAGAGATAAAGTAAGGAAGCTTAGAGAGACAAGGAAAGGGAGTGTTCTCATCTATTTTGTGCTCTATAACAAAATACCTAAGACTGAATAGTTTATAAAGAACAGAAAGCTATTTTCTCACAGTTCTGGAGGCTGAGAAGTCCACAATCAAGGTGCTGGCATCTTGTGTGGGTCTTCTTGCTGCATTCTCACATGGTAGAAGGTGGCAAGGCCCAAGAGAAGACAGAATCCCTCACTGAAGCCCTTTCATAAGGGCACCTAAGCCCATTATAAGGGAGGTGCCCTCATGGTCTAATAAACTCTTACATGCCCTTTCTCTTCATACTACCACACTGGCAATACCTGCGTTTTGGAGGGGATACATTCAAACCATACCAGGGAGTTTGCAGATTTGGGGAGTAAGAAGGATAAGTTGTCTGAGAGAGAGAGAAGACAGATAAAGAATTCCAGGCAGCCTAGCTAGGCAGTGCTGAGGACTCCACTTGATGTTGGTGAACACAAAGTTAAAATGTGGCTGAATGTCATGACTGTGTGCTTGCTTCTATCATGTTCATCTCATGGGTTCTTGTCGCAGATTAAGCACATTGTTTAACCAGTGCTGGGGATTTCATGGGCAAGTATACCACAGGAAGAAAGAGGCAAGAGCATTGAGATTATTTTCAAAGGAATGATTGTTGTGTGGCACCAGAACATTTAGCCTGGAAAGTGTATACATGAACAAGATAATAGATCAATAATGGTCAATGGCTTCGTGGGTTCCATGGAGAAAAATTGTTTGCAATGGTTGGATCAGAGAAAGTGGCCTGGAAAACCAAGAGGTTGTGGTCAAAGGTTAAGAATCTCACAATTCATATTTTGGAGGAAATGCTGCTATTGACAATAATCAGGTCTAGAATTTAACCAGGGGACTGTGTTTCTGAGATAAGGTGGCAGGAAAGAGCATTGTTGCTAGGGAGAAGATGCAGAAATGAAGGGGTGTGGGTGTAAGACGCTTTTGTCTACATCAATGCTGATGAATTATAATGACAGCGTGATAGAGAGAGGGCAGAAAGCCAGATACTCAGTTCTTTAAGGAATAACAGGGAGCAATATGTTAATAATTACCAAAATAAGTGGCAGGAGGCACGAGTCCTATGACATGGACTTCAAAGTCAGAGGGTGGGTAGTGAGGGAGGAGTGATGATAGTCATGAAGTCTTAATAAGGAAGAAGAAACACATTTTCCACTTCTGGGTGCAGGGCTAAAGGAGTGTGAGGGAAATCACCACCACTTGAGAGGACCAAAGGGAAAGGAAAGCCCTTAAGAAAGAAACAGTTTTCAGTTAGTTAGGGGGAGACCCATTTAGACAAGAGGTTGAGGCTTCATTTCTTTGGTTTCTGCAGGGAGCAACTGGAAGAGTCCGGGGAGTGAGCGAGGCCCTTAACCATTGCAATGTTGGTCTAGGGATGATGGCTGAGGTGTCCAGGGCTGCAGAGCATTATGGAACTCATAAGACTAATCTGTTGGGTGTACGTAGATCAGCAGTTCTAACTGTGGCTTCTTTTGTGAAGTTAGGTCATACGGTGGGCAGTACTGTGGCCAGAGGAGGAACTGGGAATTAATGACAACCAAGGTGGAGGCTATGCTAGGGAGGTAAAGAGAGGACATTCGGCAGTGTTTCTAAACTGGGTCCTATGCCTCTAGGGTGGGTCCTAAGCTAAAGGGACCAAGGTTAGCCTGGGGTCCACAGAAACTCCAGTTCAGCTGACTCAGTAAGCAGAAATGCCCAGCTTGTGATACGAAGTATGCATTTGCTTGCTGCATTCTCTATGATATATATTCCTCAGAGTCTAATGTAAAGTCTCTGAGGGTCAATTGTCTGGAATTTGCAATGGCAATCTTTCTTCCCACTGGGAGACACAACTAGCCCTGAGGTCTTCTGTCCTCAGTTCTCCTTTAAAGTGTATCATCAGAGCCATGAATCATGCTCCACCCTCCCCAAAGTCATCTTAATGCCAGTGGCTCTCTCTCAAGCCGAGATCCCTCTCAGTAACTCTTAGAACATGATGGATGACCAGAATGAATGGGAACCCCAAGATAATCCTGTCTGAACCCATAGGCAGGCAATGTCTGCGATGTCTGGGTTTATTAAACTCAAGGCCGACAAACACACAATGCATGGAATGAAGAAGAGGTAGGTTTGGCCAGGTTTCAAATAGCCAAGCTAAGGGACACTTGCTGGTGGAACACTCAGGACCACTATTGTACTTCAGGCTACATTTTGAACCCCTTATCTAAACTACTTATGCACGAGAAATCATGCACACATTTATCAATTCAACCTTCTCTAAACATGTATTTTCTGTTCCAGGAAACTGTTAAGTCAAAAAATATAACACATTAGTCCCCCTTTATACACAAAGGATCTGTTCCAAGATACCCAGCAAATGCCTGAAACCTAGGATAGTGCTGGACCATATATATATGTATATAATGTTTTTTGATCTGATAACTGAGATAGCTATAAAGTGACTAATGGGTGGGTTATATAGACAGCATAGGAACACTTCACAAAGGGATGATTCAGGTCCCAGGCAGGACAGAGCATGTCGATGTGAAATTTATCATGCTGCTCAGAACAGCATGCAATTTAAAACTGATAAATTGTTCATTTCTAGAATTTCCTATTTATATTTCTGGACGCTGGTTGACTGCTGGTAACTGAAACCACAGAAAGTGAAACCGTGGACAAGGGAGGACTACTGTACATGGTCCATGCCTGGAGCTTATAGTCAAGTGGGAGGACCAATTGTCCAATCTCTTTTCCACTGCTACAGAAAAAGTACATCAGGGCCTTTGCAGTAATCTCTGAAAACAAAGTGCTAGTTGTTCCAAGACTGCTTGGCCAAAGGCAATACATCAATGTTAATTGACCATTTTAAAGGCCTCTTTCCCCATTCTCAGTTGAGAACAGGGAACACCTCTGCTACTTTCTACCTTCTCTGTGCTTATTAACGATGTAAAAGGTCACTTAGAAGCTGTGCTTTCTGAGGCCTGAACATACAGAGAGGAGATCCAACCATTGAGAGCACTCCAGGCACGTCTGCTGGCCTAGTAGAAGTGCTCGTGATTCTCGTAACAGTGGGGTGGGAAGCAAAGCTTATGCCGAGTGATTTTTAGCTGTTATTTTGCTTATTCCCTAAAAACACTGTAAATGCATAACAAATCAATGGGGTTGCTGAACATGTGCTGGATTTGTCTTTCTTACAGTTGGCATCTTTATTTAGAAAGACATATGTCAGCCTTCTTATTCTTTGTTCTCCCACAAATAGCTTACGGTATTTAAACTTTCTTGTCTAATGCTTTCACTGGATTTACGGAGGTGTCATTTGTTTAGTGGAAATGCTAATAACTATCTTGGATGATGCAGATTCGTGAGGTGTGAACATTTCTTTTTAATCTGTTAGCATCCGTCTCTCTGATGTTGATGTCAGCTACAGTGGGTGGCATTCAAGGAATAGGTATATAGAAATTTCTCTCTCCTTCTTTCTTTCTTTTAATATACACACATGCATGCATACGTCATGCATGCAGACTAACAGAAGCCTGGGTGTGTTCTTGGTGATCGATGGTTATACCAGAAACTACGTAAGTCTCTTTTTGCACCAGGTGACAAAGGAAACAATTGGGAATGTGTCAGAGAAAGGGATGTTGCTATCTGTATCTGTTAGGGCCTAGGCTGAAAAGAGGTGGCCATTCTCAAGTAGCAATTTTCAAAAAATTGATAAAGTGCGTTCAACAAATATGGGGGCATGGTTTTGAAAAATCAGCACAGAAGAATGGAGCACCCTTAGGCTATCAGCCCTTCCCTGAAGAGGCAAGAGGAGGGAGTAGCTACCACCACCTGGTACCCCACTGAGGGTGGCTGTTTGGAGAAGGCTGTCAGACAGGGCTTGTGGCCTCCAGGAGTGGGAATGGCCAGCCTGCAGCAACCCAGCAGTGAGAAACTCAGCTCCAGCCATTGGAGTTTCTCAGAGCAACTCTCCATGGCCACAGCTGACTGGACCCAGAAGACAGGGGAGACCCTGGTACTCATAGAGAGTGGAAAAGGGTCTACAGTGACAGAGGGGATGTCCACCACATGTTTCTCTGCTCAGGGATGGCGTTCTATAAGATTGGTTAGTTACTTGCTGTATTACTCTAATACGGCTTCAAAAATATGCCGGACTGGGGCATTCAGATAAGATAACACATGGAATCACTCTCACCTGCAACAGCAAGTTAAGGAAAGAGAATTCTTGAGTCCTTTTGCTAGTCTCAAGAGGTTGGATCTGTTAGTAATAACAAGATGTCTCAACAGCATCAAAGTCTTAATAGCCAACTAAGGTGTTAGTTTCTTGGCCAAGCATCTGGGATGTCCAAACTTAGGATGGAAATGATATCTCCAACATAGCATTCTCTTGTTTCTAACCATATTGCTTAGCACAAAGGCATCCCATCTGGATGCTAACACACACACACACACACACACACACGCACTCAGGGTCTCATCCCTTACGTTATTTTCACGATGACTAAGACTTAGGGCACTGGGCACTTTACAATGATTGGAGAAATACTGAGCACATGCCAAAACTCTGCCTCAGCTTTGCAGAGAAATACTGTCTGGAAAGCCACCTCTTCTGCACTTGGAAATTAGTTAAAATCTGAGGAGAAGACTCTGAAAGTAACGTCTCTCTTTGTAACTCAAAAAATATGCAATTTCTAGAAAAAATTTCATTAAATTTAATGGATGATATAAACATAGGAGTTTTGTTTGTTTACTTGTTGTTTTTATGTTCTGCAAAAATAAAAAAACAAAAAACAAAAAACCACATTTGTTGTCAATACATTTAGATCTCACTTTGGATCAAAACAGCAAAAGCTACTGAAGACAAAAATGTCCTGGCTGCACCCAGACCTCGAGGCACAGTCAAGGGATAGGGAACCTTTGCTTAGGTAATCTCTTCTCCTAAGACAGTTCTGCTGTGTTTCCTGCCAGAGAATGGGGAGAAGATAGAGACCTTGGGAGGGTCCTTCTGGCAGAATCAAGAGGAGCAATTCTCAAAGTAGGCTCCTCTCGCCTGAGTGATGTCAGTAGATATCACCAAGAAAAGTATGCAATGGTTAGACAGGTTGAGAAATGTCAGGTTCCATGAAGTTAAAATAGGTTACTTCACTGAGAACTTTGTGAATCTCCAACACATTGACATGGTACATACAAAATTATGCAAATTCACTTAGCTATGGAGACATTTTATTTAATTTTTAAAGGAAACATGTAGAAGAGAATAAGGCTCCCTGAAACATGCTTTGAAAAACACAAACCTGAATTTTGTCAAGACTGATACTGACAGCCTGCCCAACAAACACAATCAAGAGAAGGAAAGAAGCACCTAATGTTTGTGGAAGCGGAAGAACTGTCAGAATTGACTTCCTAAAATAGCCGAGATACAAACATTTTAAAAGACGTTATTCATGAAACAAGGGCAAAAACATGGGAAATGTGTGTTACAATTTTTAAATGGATGGATTAAAATATTGGCATTCTCAGGCAAGTTTGCACCAGCCTTGTAAAACGTACCTGGAAACACCTGTGTGTCCACACAGCAGCCCAGTGTAGTTCTGGGGTTGCCATTCAAATTCTCATTGAGCTCTTCTAGGCATAGTTGAGACCCCTACACCTGGCGCCAAACAAAGAATCCTCAGCCCGATATGTGGCTCCATCTTCAGCAAAGAGGAGCCCCGCATACCCTCAGAGCCTGGCTTCATCCCTGTTCTCCCACTCCCCATCTCAGCCTTGTGGCCATTGCATCACACAGGGCCCCGTCTCCAGTCCTACTAAGCCAATGGTCCATCCAGACACAAGGAGAGAGTTAAGGACACTGCACAGTGTTTTTCATTTTAGAAAAATTCAAAAAAATTAGAGGGAGCTTTAATTTTTATTGTTTATGAGTATCTGAGGATTTAGTAGCAAAAAGTGTGTGATGAAACTACCACAGAAAATTCTTTCCTGAAGCTGGGAGCCTTTCATTCCTGAAAGACCCTCGAGGAAATTCTCCGTATAGGCCTGAAAAATGGTCTTCCCTTCTCTTCAGCACATTGATCAGCTGCTGGGGATGAAAAAGGAACATCAAAAGTCTGGTTCTTGTATAAACAGCAGATGATACGAACATGGAATATTTGCAAATTCTTTGCTAGAAGCTCTGCTTTCTCTTGAAATGTTGCTTGCTTGCTTTTGTATGTTTTCATAAAGGTATTTCTTAGAATCCTCAATGGGGTTGGCGTGTTAAGGCTTTTAGCATAGACTCTTTCATGTACCCTTGGTCTTGTCTTGCTGTTATAACAAAAACACCTTAGATGGGATAATTTATAAACAAATAGATTGATTTCTCAGTTCTGGAGGCTGGGAATTCCAAGGTCAAGGTACCAGCAGATTTGGTGTCTGCTGAGGGATACTATCTGAAGATGATGACTAGTTACTGTATCCTCCCCTGGTGGAAGGACAGATCAAGGAAAGGGACAAATATTATCTCTCAAGCCCTTTTATAAGGGCACTAATCCCATCCAGAAGGGTGGAGCCCTCATGGTCTTATCACCTCCAAGGGCCCCACCTATTAATGTTTTCACCTTGGGCATTAAGTTCCAACATATGAATTTTGGAGTGACACATACATTCAAGCCATAGCATATTCCCAAAGTAGTGAAGACAGCTATATCAAAGGTCTAGGATCATTGGACAATTGAAGATCCTCACTTTTTGGCAAAGGTTGTAACCAAAAAAAGAGGCAATATTTGTATATCATTTGGCAATGTGTTTGCAGGCAATAAAGAGACAATATTAAAAAATATATAATGGTGAGTTTTGTCTCTTGGTGTCCAAACTTATATCTTTTTACAATAAAAATAACCAGGCCAGGTGCAGTGGCTAACACCTGCAATCCCAGCACTTTGGGAGGCTGAGGTGGGTAGATCACAAGGTCAGGAGTTCGAGACCAGCCTGGTCAATATGGTGAAACCTCATCTTTACTAAAAATACAAAAATTAGCTGGCCATGGTGGTGGGCATCTGTAGTCCCAACTGCTCAGGAGGCTGAGGCAAGATCATTGCTTGAACCCAGGAAGCAGAGGTTGCAGTGAGCTGAGATCGCACCACTGCACTCCAGTCTGGGCAACAGAGCAAGGCTCCAACTCAAAATAATAATAATAATAATAATAATAATAATAATAATATAATCATAGTAAGGTGCAGAGAGAGACAAATTATTACAGATTTTAAGACAGAAGTGAATCTCTGAAAAGTATATAATAAATGGATATTTGATTTTAGAGATTCTGTCATTGGCCCAGAATTTATATGTCACTTACTATGTGCCAGGCTGTTTTGGGTGCAAAGGAAAAGAATTAGACAATCATTGTCCTTCATGGAACTTCCTGTCTTAAAAGGGAGAAAAATGTATGTGCAAAGTCCAACATATTAAGTGGTAGTATACAGAAAATGCTGTGAGAATACAGAGAAAGCAGTGGGAAGGCCAGCATCAAGTGACAGATAAGACTGCCTACAGATGTCATACTTTTAGATACAATCTGAAAGCTCTCTAGCGTTCCTCAGGCCAAGAAGAAAGGAGCAACATTTTAGGCAGAGGAAAAGGTGGATGTGACTTGGTCTGCACGCCCCCAGAAGCAGATCTCAGTACAAAGATGTGCAAGAAGTTTATGTGGGAGTGTAGGGAACACAGGTAGGTAAATGAGAAAATATTGAAGAAAAGAAAGGCAACTGGAGAAAAGATACAGCATAAAGTTAGCAAGCAAAGTGACCAATTGGAACCTAATTTCACAGGGAAACTGGAAAATGGTGAAGAGCACACACCTAGAGGTGAGGGAGCTGGGGTATTTACACAGTCATATACTGCAGCCCACTGGCATTGGTCCTACCTGGCCTTTCTTCAGAAGGGCAGTGTAGTTTTTGACTTGGCTTTGGAGAATTCCTAAAGGCCCAAATACACAGATACTGGCTGTCAGAAGTCAGTGGAGCGTTCTAAATAATAAGGCCTGGAAAATTAGGCGAGGCAAGAGCAGATTCTGCTATAAAATGTGAGTCACTGAGATGCAAACAAGGCAAATGGCAAGTGTGTTCACAAAGCATTCTCTGGGGTTGGTCAGAGCAGCCCAAGCTAAGCCTGGTGATGCTATTGTTTTCTTCTTTATCATACTTTGACAGGTGGGGACTGTTATGGTTTCAGTGTGTTCCCCAAAAGCTCATGTGTTGGAAATTTAATCCACAATGCAACGGTGTTGAGAGATGGGGTCTAATAAGAGGTGACTGGGTTATCAGTGCTCTGTTCTCATGAATGGTTAATCTTGGGAGTGGTTAGTTAGTCAAGAGTGGGTTGTTATTAAGTGAGTCCAGCCCGGTTCTCTTTTACAAGTGCTCACTTGCCCATCCACCCTTCCACCATAGGATACCATGGGATCATGTAGCAAGAAGGCCCTGCTTGATCTTGGGCTTCCCAGCCTCCAGAATTATGAGTTAAATGAACCTCTATTCTTTATAAATTACCCTTTGTGTGGTATTCTGTTATAGCAACACAAAATGGACTAAGACAGGGGCTCATGACTAGGGAGCGATTGCTGCTCCCAGGGCCAGCTAGTTTTCATAGACAGCAAAGACTCTCCTGGGAGTGGGCTTTTTACACACAAACCAACCAATCCAGAGTCTATGTTCCATATCACCTCCTCTGTCTGACTCTTACACTACAGGAGGCAATGTTCCTCTGCCTTAGTCATCCCAGGGTCAGTAGTAGATAACTAGAGACATCCCTTCTGCCCAGAGTTTATGGGAATTAAACTAGAAAATTCTAAGCGGCTTACTCTGCCTCGCCCATTTCTTCCTGTGAAAACCACAATAAACGCACTTTCTCATGTTTTTCCCTCTGCCTCCTGTGCCTCCTGGCCAAGCCTGGTGCCTCCCCATGTGGCCCAGCATAGAGCACTTTCTGTTTCTAGGGAACTGTGAGCAAAAACTTCTTCCTTATCAGTCATTTCTGTGTTGTATGCCCTACCATATCTGCTTAAGACAAATTTCAGGTACATTTTAACACAGAAGACACAGTGCAAAGAGCCATAGGGGGCTAGGGCAAGGGACCTGGAATGTCTCCTCTGTGTCCCTGGAGATTTTACTCCGGATGAGTACACACACTTGCATAGTAATTACCCTTACTAAGTTGAAAGGTGAGTTTGCTCAACTGGATGCAGTCTCTGATGACGGTTTTCATGGATGTCTTCCCTCTCTACTAGCCATAGGACTCTATTTTCTTTGTGGCATTCAAGTTCCTTTGATGTGTCTGAATGCAGCCTGTTTCCTCCAACCAGCCCCTTTATGCTGGAAATACAGATCTGGTGGACATGGAGGTTGGGGCTGCCATTTGCCGAGTCCGGGATGCTGGTCCCATATGCTGCAGTGTGAAGTTTTCACAAAGACAGTGGCTTCCCTAGATGAACTTCCTGCCTGAGGGGTCATCAACAACCGCAGTAACAACAAAAATCAGCAAAGTGGTCATATAAACATAACAGTTGTCCTGAGCACAAGGTCAGTTGAAGAAGGATAAGCAAATACTTTCCTAGGTTTTATACACAAACCAACCAACCAACCCAGAGTCCATGTTCCAAGGGCTGAGTCACTGTAGCAGGTTGTTGTAATCGTCTAGTGAGAGATAGCTTAGCCTCTAGTGGGATGGCAGGCCTGGGAAAGGGAGGCAGGGAAACCAGTCCCAAAGGGTTTAGGAGGTGCCTGTATGGAAGAGTGAAACCAGTGGGCATGTAGAAATGACAATGACAAGGAGGAAGTGGAAGAAAGAATGATTATTAAAAGTCTTGCTTAAGCTGGGCACGGTGGCTCATGCCTATAGTCCCAGCACCTTGGGAAACCGAGGTGGGTTTATCACGAGGTCAAGAGATCGAGACCATCCTGGTCAACATGGTGAAACCCCGTCTCTACTAAAAATACAAAACTTAGCTGGGCATGGTGGCACTCGCCTGTAGTCCCAGCTACTTGGGAGGCTGAGGCAGGAAAATTGCTTGAACCCAGGAGGCGGAGGTTGCAGTGAGCCGAGATCGCGCCATTGCACTCCAGCCTGGGTAACAACAGCAAAATTCCATCGCAGAAAAAAAAAAGTCTTGCTTAATTAGGTAGTGGTGTTTCTAACCAAACTAGAGACCACAGAGAAAGAAGCGAATTTAAAGAAATTAAAAAAAATTAAGTTTTGGACTTAGGTATCTGTGTTAAAATCGAATGGTTATATCTAGTAAGCTATCTGAATTATGAAATACTTGTAAATATCCACACCTTGGCTAGAGATTAAATTTGGAAATATCCCATGGTAACTGAAGTCCTGGCTATGTACAAAGCCCCGGAATCTGAAATGAGATAGAAGAAGGAGAAAGCAAAAGGAATTCACACTGACAGCTCTGTTGTCAAAGGTAACTCTGTTATTACAGCTCCTTGTCTGGGTATAGACATGTACACATTCGCTGGAAAAAATTAGTGTGGTATATCAGACCAGCCAGTGCTATCATGGAAATCTTTGTCATGTTGGTTGAGAATGAAGTTATCCTTACTTCGACAGCAACAGAGGCCTGAGGAGCACTACTTTTAAAGTTGTTTTCTAGGAGATGCAAGCTATGTTGCTAACAAACAGTTTTGTTTTGACAGCTTCCATTTGCTATAAATATAGTTCCAAGGAGAGTGTCCAATATTTCCTGATTCGAGTCCAGTCTGAGCAGGTGTGTTCATTGCATGAGTCATGCCATTAGCTGCCAGGACTGTGACTTGGCCACAAAGGCACTTAACGGAATAAAAGCAAGCTGGGAAGAGAACCAGGCTTCTGGGATCACAGTTGCTTAGGATTTGGAGATTCTCTGATAGGTTTGCTTCTTTCTTTTCACTACTGTTAAAAGCAATCGCACCATCCGGGGTTCCAAGGAGAACTTCTACATTAATAGATAAATTTTGATCAAACACAAGACCTTTCTTCTCTCCTTTTTAATTCATAGTGTTAGTGTATTTCCACCGACAGGCTGCTCATTGTCAGTTCTGCTGCTCAAAGTATCCACTTTACCAAAAGTAGGTAACTTCCTCAGAGGAAGCTCTTTAATGAAGAAGTAACATATTAAATATAACTACATGAAGAACCTTTCACTTTATTCTAAATAAATATATTCACAATTAAATTAGTCATTGAAATGGGGAAATCACATGCAATGCATTTCAGCTGAAGGTGTCTGTCTTAAAATAGTGATGTAAGAGGGTCTTAAAATACCTTTATGAATGGCAGCAGTTTCTGGGGCTAAGGTCACAGAAATAAAGATCTGAGCCCACATTCAACACTCTTATAAATTATAAAAGAATGTTTAGACACAAAATCTAGACAGTGAAAACAGAGATGCTGCAGTGGCAGGCCTAGAAGAAAAGGAGGAATTTGCGGTCCTTTCTCAAATTACCTTTTCGTGAATGAGAATAAACTCATACAACAATTAAATAGGGCATGCGTTCTCGTTCAGGATGCTGTTTTAAAGTTCTCTTCAGCAGTTTACATGGACTTTGATATCATTACACTCTGATTAAAGTGCTAAATAAAAATAGGGTAAATACTTCTGAGCTTCCACTGGAGTAACGGTAAACCCAAATTACAGGCAGCACCGCAGTAAAGAGCTACGCTGGATGAAATCCGGAACCACATTTGTGGGAAGGACACAGGGCTGGCCCAGTGAAGTCACTCTTCAGTGAAACAGCAGAGCTCACATCATCCTTCCAGGAATCCTGCAAAAGAAGCCACTTGGGATGCAGTAAGATGACAGTAGCTTTCTGGAGCTAAGATGACAGGCAGTTTTTTCTTTGGCCAGATGTTCTGGTCACAAATCAGAAAGCAAACTTGTTCACACAGATGAA
This sequence comes from Cacajao melanocephalus, assembly GCA_963573385.1. Lineage (NCBI taxonomy): Eukaryota > Metazoa > Chordata > Mammalia > Primates > Pitheciidae > Cacajao > Cacajao melanocephalus. The sequence continues at coordinate 37,738 of CAUYLG010006660.1, read as the reverse complement.
ATCAGGGTGCAGAGAAGGATGATGCTCTGTCCTGTTTGTTCTAGCCCTTTTTACTGTCAGACCGCCGCTTTCACTCATTCTTCTTTCTGCCCATGAAGCTCACCCTAGAGAGAATTTCTGAGAATAAATGGAGCTTAGTGAAGCTTCTAGAAAATAGTATAAAATGCTAACATTGTTATTACTGTTAAGTCATGTTTATCAATATGTGGATCCCTGATGATAACTACACTATTTGAGAAAAGTTGTTAACTAAATGACTGCATGACTTTTGGTGGGACATTGTATCATAGCTCAGGAAAAATGTATTGCTTTTGTTGCACCTGCAACCTTGCCCAGGAGGAATGCACATCCTTGTCCCAGAAGCAAAGGGTTGGATGACTTGCTTTGGCTTGTTGGCATGTGAGTGGATGTGGATGTGCCTGTCCAAGCTAAGAGCCAAACACACGTGCTGCTTTGGGCTCACTCTGTGTGCTCTTTCTGCTCAGAGCCATGCGTCCCAGAGAGTGGTTATACCTTCAGCCTGGAAATCCAGGAGAATCAGATCTCTGCTCTACCTACCTGCGGCCTGCAGTAGAACTGCCACAGCCCACCGGCAAGCTCAGGAGTGAGAAATAAGGAAGTGCTGGCTGTTTCACACCTCCTCACACGCAAAGGAGCCTCGGTAAGTCTAATGGCTGACTTCTCATAATAACTGTGGAGGCGAGATGACATACTCAAAGTGGAAAGAAATAAAAAACTGTCAGTGACAAATTCTACATCCAGCAAATCCATTTCTCAAAGGAGAAATTAAGGCATGCTATAATTTTAAAAAGAAAAGGTGATCTGACCGAGAGATTTGTCACTAGCTGACCTTTTCCACAAGAAATGCTAAAGGGAACAAGTCATGTTGAAATGGAAGGAAACTAGATAGCAACTCAAATCCACACTAAGAAATAAAAAGCCCTGTTAGTGTAACAACATAGGTAAAAGTAAAAAGCATATAAATGTACTTTTGTTTGTAACTTCTTTCTTTTTTTCCTTTTTTTTTTTTAATGGAATCTCGCTCTGTTGCCCAGGCTGGAGTACAGTGGCGTGATCTTCTGCCTCTTGGGTTCAAGGGACTCTCCTGCCTCAGCCTCCCAAGTAGCTGGGATTACAGGTGCACACCAGTGTGCCCAGCTAGTTTTTGTATTTTTAGTAGAGGCAGGGTTTCACCATGTTGAACAGGCTGGCCTTGAACTCCTGACTTCAGGTGATCCCCCTGCCTTGGCCTCCAAAAGTGCTTGGATTATAGGCATGAGCCACTGCACCTAGCCACTTCTTTTTTTCTGTCTGATTTAGAAGACCACTACATAAAGCAATAATTATAAATCTTGAGTGATGGGCACACAATGTAGGAAGATGTAATCTGTAACAATAGCAGCATGAAAGTGGGAAGGAGGACCAGAGATCATAGAAGTAAAGTTTTTGTATACCCATGAACTGAATTTGGTGTTAACTTAAACTTGACTGTCGTAAACTAAGACGCTTCTTAATGGGAGAAGCAGAGAGGAAAGAGCACCAGAGTTTCTGGTCTGCGTGGTCTGTGCTGATGTCTCAGTTGTGTTCATTTCCTGTTGCCATTGTAACAAATTACCATAAACTTAATGGTTTAAAATAACACAGACTTAGGATTTTGCAGTTCTGAAGGTCAGAAGTTCAAAATTAGTTCCAGTGGACTGAAATAAAAGTGTTGGCAGGCTAGATTACTTCTGGAAGATATAGACGAGAGTCAGTGTTCTTGCTTTTCTCAGTTTTTAGAGGTCATCTGCTTTCCTGACTCAGACCTCACATGACTCTGATCTCTGCTTCCATCTTCACATCTTCTCTGACTCTTAACTGCCTGCCTCCCTCTTATAAGGACCCTTGTGATTTCAATTAGTACCCACCACGTGATCAGGATAATCTCCCCATCACAAGATCCTTACCCGAAACACAGCTGCAAAGTCCTTTTTTTTTTTTTTTTTTTTTTTTTACCACATATGGTAATTGTCTTAATCCATTTGTGCTGTTACAACAAACGATCATCAGCTGGGTGCTTATAAAAAATAAAATTTCAGCCAGGTGAGTGGCTCATGCCTGTAATCCCAACACTTTGGGAGGCTGAGGTGGGCGGATCATTTGAGGCCAGGAGTTTGAGACCAGCCTGGCTATCATGGTGAAACCCTGTCTCTACTAAAAGTACAAAAATTAGAAAGGCATGGTGGCACATACCTATAGTCCCAGCTACTCAGGAGGCTGAGGCAGGAGAATTGCCTGAACCTGGGTTGAGGGGTTGGGTGGAGGGGTGCTGGCAGAGGTTGCAGTGAGCCAAGATGGTGCCACTGCTTTACAGCCTGGGCGACAGAGCAAGGCTGTCTTACACACACACACACACACACACACACACACACACACACTTATTTCTCACAGTTCTGGAAGCTAGGCAGTCCAAAATCAAGATACCTGAAGATTTGGTGTCTGCTCAGGACCCACTTTTTGGTTCATGAACTGTGCCTTCTCCCTGCATCTTCACATGGTGGAAGGAGCAAGGCAGCTCTCTGGGGCCTCTCTGACAATGCCACAGATCCCATTCATGAGGAAAGAGTCTGCCTGAATTACCTCCCAAAGACCCCAGCTCCTGATACCATGACACTGGTGATTAGGTTTTCGAACTACAATTTTTTGGGGGAACACAACTATTTAGACCACAGCAGTAACATATTCATAGGCTCCGGGGATGAGAAAGTGGACATCTTTGGGGATTCTATTCAGCTCACCACACCAGACACAAGTGGTCTGTAGGTCTCCCTGTGCGATACTGAGGTGCAACCAGGGTTTAGAATGACCCAGGCAGAGTCTGGGATGCTCAAACCTAACAGGGTCTTCAAGGCTCCAGGCACTTCATAAGCCTGACCACATCCACTCCAGACTTCCAGAATGAGGATCTCTAGGGATGCTGCCTGGGACTGTCACTTTGTAAAGTTCTCTCACATGATTCTTATGTGCCCAGGGTTGTAAACCCTCTCAGAGGAGACATCAGCAGTCTGTACAGCCCAACACACTACAAAGTTCCCTGAGAAGTTTCGAGAATCCCTGGACCCTTGGTGACATTCAGAAGCCAGGGTTCCAGACAGACCTGAACCTGCTCTTTTAGGCATATCTTTTTGGCAGAACTTCTCAGGTCATTCTGATGCCCATGAAGGGTGACCAGTTGCCCTGCAGAGCGCAGCGCTGGCCTGTAGATGGATCTAAGCAGCCCCAGCAGACCAGGCTGTTTATATGAAGAGTGAGGCATGTGACCAAAGAGACAGCACGTGTGTAAAGGCTTTGCTTTGGAGTGAGCTCTTAAAGGATAATGATTCCTTTCAGAGCCAAACTCAAGACACCTGGCAGGGAACTGTTTGAAGATCAGCGTATACTTGACCCTTGGGAAAAGATATGGAGCCTCCAAAGATGGAGATGTGTCTGCAGGACTTAATTGTTGAAGAATCACTAAGATCCTCTCTAATCTATTTCAAAATAATATCGGCTAGTGTTGCTGTAATTGATGCTACTAGAGGAAAAGTTACATGAAAGGGAATATATCTTAGCATGACAAAAACGCAAAATTGAAGTGTAAAGTTAGTTCCTTCTTTTTTTTTAATGGAGTCTTGCTCTGGCTCCAGGCTGGAGTGCAGTGGCACAGTCTCAGCTCACTGCAACCTCTGTATCCTAGGTTCAAGCGATTCCCCTGCATCAGCCTCCTGAGAGATAGGACTACAGGCACATGCCATCATACCTGGCTAATATTTTGTATTTCAGTAGAGACAGAGTTTCACCATGGCCAAGATGATCTTGATCTCTTGACCTCATGATCCGCCCACCTCGGCCTCTCAAAGTGCTGGGATTACAGGCGTGAGCCATCACTCCCGGCCAGTTCCATTTTTTAAATTCAGAATCACAGTAGAAAAGAATGCAAAACTTATTTAAAAAATTAGAGATAGAAAAAACTCTGAAGACATCTTGTAAAAATAGTTAACCTGCCTCATAAAGCTACGTGGTAGCTTCTCAAGCTTCTGTTATTCTATCTGAAAATGGCAACATGGCTCCTTGTCCAGTGTACTCATATTGAGGTATAGTGAAGACCAATGAGGGATATACAAATTAACCATTCAGATTATTACAAGCAAAGGGCAAACATGTGTCTGTTATTTAAAAAATTAGAATTTACTGAGATAAACAGGGAAAACTATATTTTAAAGATCATCTGCTTATTTCCACATTTTTGAGTTGGATATGTGAAATGTACAATTATCATCATAAAAAGTTGACTAAGACACTCAAAACTGAAAATCCTGACATACCTAGAGAAAAAAAATGAAACTAACATGGTTCTTAAGTCCCAAACGAAAGCAAACACTCACAGATTTGTCTCTTGCAGCCTGGCGTATCAGCCATGTCTAAACACCACTGAACTTGATTCTCACTTTTCCTGTAGGCAAGTAGCAGCATACGACTGTCTCAACATTCCTGACCTGTAAATCTTCAAAGCAACAATGCTGTACTACAAAAGGAAAAAAGACCAAGACCACAAGTAATCCATCTTCAAATTGTCACTCTAATCTCTTCTCTGAGTGTCAGATTAAAGGTTGCTGCTGTCTGGAGGTCTATGGCTTCAAATTAGGGATGAGATCACCAAAAAAGCTTAAATTCAAACATCAGATTTCTGGCTTCACTATGCTCCTTGGTGAAAAAAATAGTTACCCATTTGACATGCTATCAAGAATAAGAATGGATCTGGTGTATATGTAAGATATCAATAAGAAGATATCATCATTGACAATATTACAGGACACTCGTATCCAGTGGTGGTTAAAAATCCAGCCTGGCCTTACAGTAGACATTGAGCTACATGTCAAGTCAGTGATCAAGTTCAAGGGAGGCCAGCTCTAGCCCCTCCATCCAAATCCAACACAACCTTCTTATGTACAGCCTGTTAACCAAGATGGTCTCTGGATTTTCAGTGAATGAAAACACATGAAAAGAACAAATATACTTTATGCTGAATGAAAAATAAATGACATTTGAATTCAGTATGTTTAAAGTTTTGTTGCAGCTCAGCCATGTTTATTTCTTTGCAGATTATCTACGGCTGGTTTCGGGCTATGAGGGCAGAGTTGAGTAGTTATGACAGAGACTACATGGCTTACAGACTTGCAGATATTTGCTATCTGAGCATTTACAGAAAAACATTGGTTGACCCCTGTTATAAACCATGGGCCTCAACCCTGGCTGGACAATGCAATCATATTGAGTATTTAAAAGAACTGATGGCGGGCCTTTCAGAGAAAGTTTTATACGAATTTGTCAGTTTTGATCTGGAAGCCCATGAAAGTTCACCGGTTGCCCTGTGGAGGGCAGCACTGGCCTGCAGATGGATCTGAGCAGCCACAGCAGCCCAGGCTGCTTGTCTGGAGAACCAGATGACTAAGTGTGACTTCAAGTTGTCCAGCCTTCTCCTTGGTCCTCTTCCTTTGACTTCTGAACATTTCCTCTGTGGGATTCTTACTACAACAATGCCTTTCCAGGGAACATCCCTTGCTGTCCACCCTGCTCCTACAGATGTGCAAAAATGTGCGCATTCAAAACACACCCTCTCTCAAACATGCACATGTGCACACACACACGTACATGTGCACATATAAACATACAAACACACATGCACATATATTTACACACACACCTCTTGCGTGATCTTTGGAGCTCAAAAAAGTGAAAAGAGGATTCTATTAAATTAAGAGTTTCTTATCCAAATTACACACAACTCCTTCCCCTCATTGAATCCTCCTGGACCCTTGAGCTTAAAAAATAAGCAGTTGTTCTTTGACCCAGATCATATTTTAAGATCTAAAGCAGGGGTGGACAATCTTTTGGCTTCCCTGGACCACATTTAAAGAAGAATTGTCTTGGGCCACACATAAAATACGCTAACAATAATGACAGCTGATGAGCTAAAAAAAAATCACAAAAGAATTTCATAATGTTTTAAGAAAGTTTATGAATTTGTGTTGGGCCACAGTCAAAGTCAGACAAGCTCGGTCTAAGGTTGGTTTCCTTTGAACTGTTTCTTCCGCGTTTGAACCCTTAGGGGGCAGTGGAAACTCACAGTTGAAATGCTTCTCTTTAAATGAGTGGTTTGTGGTGTGTGGTGTGTTGTGTGTGTGTTGTGTATAGTGCAGTATGTGGTGTGTTCGTGTGTGTGCTGTTGTTTTGTGTGTGTGTGGTACCCATATGTATGGTGTGGTGTGCTTGATGTGTGTGGTATATGTGTTGTTTGTGTGGTATACGGTGCATGTATTTGGTGTGGTACATGTGTGTGATGTGATGTGTTTGATATGTGTGTTGTGTGCAAGTGTGTATGTGTATGTATACACCACATATATACTTGCACACAACAGTGTGTGGCATGGTATGGTGTGTGTGATTTGTTGTGTGTGTGTGGGGGGTATGTTTTTTGTGTGTGGTGTAGTGTGGTATATGATGGTATGTGATGTGTATGTGGTGTGTGGGGTATAGGGTGTGTATACAGTGTGTGGTGCGCTGTGGTGTGTGTGTGGTGTGATGTGGTGTGATGTGGAGTGTGTGATGTGATGTGTATGGTGCAGGTAAGGGGATGTGTGGTGTGATACAATATGTGTGATGTGATGTGTGTGGTGCAGGTAAGGGGATGTGTGGTGTGATATGATATGTGTGATGTGATGTGTGTGGTTCGTGTATGTGGGGTGTGTGGCATGATGTGGAGCGTGTGTGATGTGTGGTGTGATGTGGCATGTGTGGTGCATGTATGTGGGGTGTGTGGTGTGAAGTGGTGTATGAGTGTAGTGTGATATGAAATGTATGTGGTGTGATGTGAGGTGTGTGTTGTGATGTGGTGTGTGCTGTGTGTGATGTGGTGTGTGTGTGAAGCACAGGTGTTCTCGGGGGCCCTTGCTGCACAGACACCGGGGTGAGGAGAAGAGCAGCTGGGTTAGGATAGGAGGCAGTGCCTGCCCGGCCTGGGTACACAGGTGAGAACAGCAGGCTCAGCCCTCAGTGAGTCCAGACTCTGGTTCTCAGCAACAGCACGAAGAGGCCAGAACCCTGGGCAGCAACAGTTGCCTGGCATCATTGCCGCCCCGCCTTTCACTTCAAACCTTCCCATCTGGATCACCGTCAAATGGAGAGGAGCTAGGCTGAGTGTGCTTTCTATGGACGCTCCTTGCAGGGCTGGAGGGCATTTTCCTTTCTCCTCTAAGCTCCTGTGCTTCCTGTCATTGTCTTCGGCCAGGGAGAAAGCAATACATCTTGCCTTTTGCCGTCACCCAGGCTGGAGTGTAGTGGCACAATCTTGGCTCACTACAACCTCCACCTCCCAGGTTTAAGCAATTTTCTGCCTCAGCCTCCTGAGTAGCTGGGATTACAAGCACCAGCCACTGTGCCCAGCTAATTTTTGGTATTTTTAGCACAGAAGGGGTTTCACCATCTTGGCCAGGCTGGTCTCGAACTCCTGACCTTGAGATCCATCTGCCTTAGCCTCCCAAAGTGCTGGGATTACAGGTGTGAGCCACCGTGCCTGGCCCGTGTCTTGTCTTTTAAGTCTGTTTTTATGAACTCCCACTGATGGCAGAAAGCCAGCTGAGTACGTGGCGCTGCTCTCCTCTCTCTCACCTGTGGATAGGTGAATGTGCCTCCACACTCTTTCAGGGTTCCACTGCCAGCTGTCCTGATGTGACCTCTCTGCTGGTGGTGGGGGTTATTATCACTGTGCTGATCTTCTTTGGAAAGGACAGTGGAAAAATCTGGCCCCAATCCTTTAGCCTGGGCCATCTGATAAGAAGGTTCTGGGAGAGGTTGATAATGAAGTTCTTCCAGATATAAATGTGATTTGGTTCACAGACAAACAAGGCTTTGGAAGAAAGGAAGGGTACACTCACACCTGGGTGCCCTCGTGGCCTGGAGGGGTTACAGCACCCAGAGCACACTTTGCTTGTTGCTGTGTGGGTCTCTGGGAGCCCCACTTCCTCCTCTGTAAAATGGCCATGTTGCCTCACCTACTCCAAGAGCATTAGGAGAATTAAATGAGATCATGTGTCTGGGAAGGCTTTGTAAGCTAAAGCCATGGGCGTGGCATCTGCTGCTGCTGCTGCCGGCAAGGACAGCGTTTTCTGGGAACTGCTGCTGCTCCTGCATCCCCTCATCTGGGCTGATGCCTGCTCTTTCCTCCTCGCCTTCCAATGGCCCCTCAGAGCTCAGCCTGCACCCCAGAGGATCTGGCATTTCTGTCAGTTGGAGGGCACAGTGCATGAGCTCCCAGCTCCGCCAGCCCCCTATGCCAACCCCCCACCCCCACCCCGCCAACCCCCTCGTCCAGGCTTGCAGGAGTTATTCTGAAGGCTCCTGGCTGCTGGCGCGGCCCCTTAGCCTGCAGAAAGTGAGACAGCCTAAGTCACGGCAGCTCTGCCATGAGAGCTGGAGTGTCAACACTGAACTGTTCTAATGGGAACACTGAGAAACTTGCCTCTGGGTGGCCTCTCGGTTCCATCTCTGGTGTGGATTTGTTTATTTCAGAGCCGGAGAGGCAGCAAGCGCTGTGCTCATTCACCCACATACTGGGCCTGGGCACCCTGTACCAATGTTACCCTTTACCTCAGAACAAGCCTGCTGGTGCCACTGTTCCTTTGGTTCAGCGCTGGGGACGCAGCATGTCCCCATTAGCTGGTCACAGAGCCAAGGATTGAAAGAGGGGGCTGCCTTACTCTGCAATGGACCTTGGCTGCTCCCAAGTGAATCTGACCTTTTTCCTTGATTATTTGTGTCATGTTCTATACATATCTGGTTTCTTCTTACTCCAGGGTCAGGCTGCAGGTGAGATGCTGTGGCTTGGACTCATATAGATACACTGAATATGTTTATTAGACTCAAGGGACTATTTATCATGAAAGGGAACTTGTTCTCCCAGAAAGGCAGCTCTTGACTTCTCGCTGCCCTCCCAGGGGCTGACAAGCTTGCCAAGACATTCAAGTCTGCTGCCAGGGTTTCTTTTCAAGACAGACACCTGTCTGCAGAACTGTGGTTACTCAACTTCTCCACCCTGTCAGGAGCCAAAGAGCAGTTGCCATAACTTCAAGTTCGGGAGACCATTAAGGCATCTAGACTTCTGGAAAAACTCCCTGGGTATGCATCGCTAGAGGGATTCACATCTTCTCCAAGGTGCTGTCTTCAACTATACGACTCTCAAGTTCAGGCCATGCCATCTTCCCTGTTCAACCAGGGAAAAGCAATCATCTGGAAGGCACTGGACCTGCCTAGAGTCATGGCTGATATAAAATGAGGTGCAGGAGAATTTCACTCCTCTGAGGTGTCTTACCTGGGGCGTAGGTAACTGTGTGGCCCCAATGCACCCGCAGGCCAGTTTGTAAATGGTGTGAGCTCTTTCAGACAAATCACAATAAACTCGTTTGCATATTGAACCAAAAAAGACAGTTTTCTTTCCCTCTTGTTCAGCTTTTTTCCCAATACATTCAAAGAGTAATAAGATATGAATAATAATGGTGTTTGTATGACCTAACTCCAGTAAACAAACTCAAGCAAAGGTGAGAAAGGTGGGCAGATGTACCCTGAGCTTGGCAGCCGATCAGTTGCTGCCTTCTCCAGGGCTGCTCCAGGATGTCCTCTGACTCAGCGAGGTGGCAGCGTCCTGAGTCACAGATCCCCTGGGGGCCTTGCACCTATCCAGGGCTTGGAGGGCATCTGCAGGTTTGGCTTTTTCTGAGATCTCCCTCTTTGATATTAAACAGGCTCCACACAAGAAAACCAACAGTGTGCAGGTTGTAGTCCTCACTGTAACTAATAATTGCTACCAAAACAGAGAGAGGTGTCAGTGCCAACTTTCCTGAGAGTTTACTAAGATCAGAAGTGTCTTTGTACAATACCTCTCTGTCAGTGTCCATAGGCAGGACAGAGCTGAGGAGGAGGAGGAGGACCTCGGGGCAGGTGCTGGGTAGCACCTGTCAGACTTGCGTCTCAGCAGCGACAGAGCGGCAGCTGGTGCGGTTTACTGTCGCAGGCAGAGAGGAGCTGTTCATGGCTGCTAGCTTAGTAATTTGTAGATAATGAGCTCCTGGTAGAAGCCTGTGGGTTTCAGAGCATATGCTCCAACAGATGGGCTGGCCTCGGCAAGGGTGGGGGTGCACTTGGACCTGTCAGTCACTGGCTTCCAGCTTCTGGGAGGGAAGAAGCCTGGCAGAAGGCAAGGTTAGCCACAGAAGCACGTTTCCACACAGGCTGGACATGGCCCACCCTGATCCCCTCACCTTGCAGGCACCTGTGGAGCCGCCTGCCTTCAGATCAGTCCCAAGTCATTACATGAGGGGCAAACTCTTAACCAGATCTGTGGTTCTCCAAGTGGGTCCCCAGATGGGCAGCAGCCCCAGGAAACCTGTCAGATATGTGAATTACAGCCCCTCCAAGTCTGGTGGGTGGGAAACTTGGGTAGGTCCCTCAATCTGTGTTGGAACAAACCTATCAGAGGATTCTTGGATGAGCTGAGGTTTGAGAAGCACTGAACAAGCTCATTATCCCCATTAGGACCAGAGGAAGAGTGGGATCTCCTTCTTTCCACCCTGACGTCTTAGGCCCAGTGTATTGTCGGACACAATGTGATCCAAGTGGAATTCTTGGAGGGGCTGTAGAAGGAAAGGGACTCTGCAAAATCATTTCAGCTTCTCTCCTCAAACTTGTTTCAGATTGAAACGCTGTATCAAATCCCAGAAAGAGAACACCTGGCAGGGAGGTTGTTTTCCACCCTTCTCAGGAGCAGGACCAGCGTCTGCCCCCGCAAGACCCCTAGAAGAGCAAATTATGGAGAGAAATAAAGGACTAATTTCAGCTCCGTCTTGAATTTGTGAATATTCCATTTATTAATAAAACAAGATTAAGCTTGCAGTGCTATGGATCTTGCCAATTAAAAAAGTGGAGCAAAGAAAAAAAACAGAAAACAAACCAACAAAAACGCACATAGTTGCTGAAGAAATTGTTGCAGAATCAGCGCTCTAGGTTGGATTGGTGAGGTTCTCATCACCAACCCCGCAGCAGCGTCAGAGTCCTACAGAGGCTGCTGCAGAGGCTGCAGGCCATTTTCAGGCACAGACTTTGGAAGACGCAATGGAGACCTCGAGTCGACCCAGTATAGGAAGCTCCTGCTACCACCCACCCCCAACAATCCCACCCCAAGCAGAGGACATGCCCACTGCCTTGGAAGTTGAGAGAGAAAGAATGACATGGTACTATATGCCAAATTGGCTTTTATTAGGTGAAGTGTTTCTCCAAGTCACTTACGCTGACTGGGCTTTTAGTTTCCTCACCTGTAAAATGGAGCTATTAATACCACTTTCAAATACATTTTGCAAGTGTTAAATGAGACATGCTGCAGGTAGCATCTGGCCCAGATTGATGCCGTGGTTTTGAGAATGTGGATGGCCACCCATTAGTGGAAAGGAAAATCAATCCAGTAGGTCATGGTTCTAATTGATTTTTTGTTGTTGATTCTAAATGATTTACTGGGGATTTGTATTTAAATCTTCTGAGTCATATTTGATATTGACTTTGTTATAGTTTTTCTTTATCATACATAGTGAGGATAAGCTTTTCATGAAACTTTTGTTTCAGTTCTATCTCATACACAAAGGTATTTCTTACTTGAGTTGTAGACCAAAAAATGAAAAAATGTTGTATTAGGTGGTCAACAAATATTTTTCTCTTCCCTCCTTCCTTCTTCATCCTTTCATCTGTCCCTCTGAAAGGCAAGGTGACCACCTCTGTCCCTCTGCATCAGTGTTAACGGTGGATACAGTGACATGGAGGGAGGAGTCCTCTTCATTGGGTCAGGGTGTAGATCGTCACCTTGGCATGAGGCCGGGCTGCTTCTTGGTTCTCCGGAAGGGAAGTCGTGGGTCAGCACACCACATGCACCGAGCCTGTGGCTGGTGGGACCACAGGGGGTCCCAGAGCGAGGAACTGGGAGTGCTAGTGGGCAGCTTATGGATAACGAAGAGGAAATGGAATATCCACCCTACTTACTTTCTTGCCATGCAGGTAATTAGAAAAGAGTCCAAAACTCAGAGGACATCAGGAGGTAGTGTTGTGTGTGTGTGCATGTGTGTGTGTGTGTGTGTGTATGTGGAGAAAGAGAGAGACATGTGAGAGGTGTGAGTATATATGAAAGAGGCCAGGGAATTCTTAGCTAGGGCTGCATGAGGAATTCTCAACCAGTGCTACATCACCTGTCTCAGTATTTGAAGAAAAAGCAAATATGAGTGGCCTGAATAGACAAAAAAGGGAATGGATGGCTGGGTGACAGCCCAAGATGAAGTGTCACTGGGCTGCAGGGACAACAGCCCATCTCATTAACTGAAATCAACCCTGTGTTGCCAACACTCTCAGAAATAGTGATTGCCCCTGGGTGGTGGCTTCTGCCCCTCCCTCAACTCCAGCCCTGTACAGCTGGGGACACAGGTCCAGCTGTCACAGCACACTGGCCCTCATTCCACTGAACAATGACCTTGACTCCTGGGAGCAGGAGCCACAGAGATTTAATACATGTTCTGCCCTCCTCTGGGTGGGCCGGCAGTCATCCAGCGTGGACGTACTGCCGGAACTGCTGCTCTTTCCCTTCACTTGCAGGGAAGTTGTCCCTCCTCTGTTGGTGCAGTGGAGTCAGCTGGGCTTGGAGCCATGGAACAGACCATGATCGTTTGGGCAGAAACTCCCTCCCTGCATCTCCACTGCTGCCCCATGGTGCAACTCCCCAGGCCTTATTCCTAAGAACTAGGACCATCTATCTGGCCTGAGGTGCTGGAAGGGAAGCCTGCTTTCCAGAGAATGCAGCAGGAGTCTGACGTTGGCCAGCTCCCCTGGGCTGGGCCATGGGGCAGGACAGTATCCAGGTGAGCAGCTGAGCACTGTTTCTATAGCCCCTTGCTCGCCGCTCAGGGCAAGCTGTGTTTTAGGACTGCTGCGGAAACCTAGCACCTTGAAGACGGTGGCCGAAGACCTGCTAAGATGTTCTTCCCCACTCCAGGGCAATGCTTTTCAGGAGTTTGGTGTTTCTCCCTTGGTGATTTCTACCACAAGCCTGCAGGAGGCAGGATGTCTAGACAGAGGGGGAAATACATATCATGTTTTCCTTTTCTTTTTATGCTTTTTTTTTTGGCAGTTGGAATTCAAAAGAAATAAACTGATGTTTATCTGAAGACACAATATCTTACCCAATACATTTTCATTGCAAAGGCATTCTGAGAAATATTCTGGGGAGAAGTCTACTAAACTGTGATGGACTTACATTAAGCATTTTCAAAATGATCTGAATAAGTTAGAGTCACATGTTGGAACTTCATTTTCCTTCTCTCATCCCATCAGCATGTACGTTAGCCAACCTGGCAATTGACTTAAGACTTTGAGATAGGAGTTAAGCTAAAGGCAAACTGTTTTCAGGGCTGCAGGCGACACGCTGATATCATGACTACTTTCTGAAACCTCATTGTCAAAGTCCTTTCAGCTTTAACAGGTAACTCCACTTTTTTCTTAAAAAATGAATCTGAATTTTCTGTATGGCACCCAAGAACGAACACTTGTTTGTGAATTCACCCATTCAAAAATTATGAACGGAATGGTGTTAATCCTTGTAATTCCAGCAACCTCCCTCATTAGCAGTGTGGTGAAAACATTAGGACAAAGGCTTACAACTTTGATTGCACATCAGAACCACCTAGAAAGCCACGTAAAATTCCCAGTGTTTAGGCAACCTTACTTCTGGGTATTGCCATATATATATATATATATATATATATATATATATATATAATCTTTTTTTGAGATGGAGTTTTGCTCTTGTCACCCAGGCTGAAGTGCAATGGCACAATCTCTGCTCACTGCAATCTCTGTCTTCTGGGTTCAAGTGATTCTCCTGCCCCAGCCTCCCAAGTAGCTGGGATTATAGGCACCCGCCACCACGGCTGGCTAATTTTTGTATTTTTAATACAGACGGGGTTTCACCACCATTGGCCACGCTGGTCTCGAACTCTTGACCTCAGGTGATTTGCCCACTTTGGCCTCCCAAAGTGCTGGGATTACAGGCATGAGCCACTGCACCCAGCCTGCCCTAAATAATTGAAAGCAGGGACTTGAACAAATATTTGTATACCCATGTTTGTAGCAGCATTATTTACAATGAACAAAAGGTGAAAACAACTCATGTGTCCATAGATCAATGAATGGATAAACAAAATGTGGTCTGTCCATACAATGAAATGTTATTCAATCTTAAAAAGGAAGGAAATTCGGACACATCCTACAACGTGGATGATGCTTGAGAACATTATGCTAAATGAAATAAACCAGTCAAAAAGAGACAAATATTGTATGATTCTACTCATATGAGACACCTAGAGCAATCAAATTTATAGAGACAGAAAGTACAAGGAAGGTTGTCAGAGTCTATGGGAAGAGGAGGATTAGGATTTGTTGTTTAATGGGTATAGAGTTTCCAATGGGTATAGAGTTTAGTTTTGCAAGATAAAAACTATTCCAGAGACAGACTGTGATGATAGTTGCACAACAATGTGAATCCCCTTAATGTCACTGAACTGTACAACCAAAAATAGTTAAAATGGCAAATTTCACGTGATGTTTATTTTACCACAATTAAAAAAAATCCTAATGTTTAGTCCCTACTCCAGATCAATTTGATTGCTAGAAACAGATCCCAGGTACCAGGCTCCAATGTGCAGCCCAGATGGGGAGCTAGTGCCTCACGTGATTTTACGGCTATGAGCGGTCGGCAGGTTTCCATGGGGCTCCGGTGGAGTTGCGGAGGCTTGCCTTGAAGAAGCTGATATGCTGCAAATATGTAAAAAGGAGGAATTCCAACCAGTTCTCCAGATTACTTGTGGAAGTATTAAGGTCATCTTTGGGGGTCTACTTCTGAATTTACATAGATATTCATCCTCAGTTACCCATGCTCACTTGATTTAATGAATGTGTGTTGAGAACCGTGATGTTCCCACAAAGACCCCTGCCTGCATCCTAGTCTGGGAGACAGACAGAGTTTAATATCCATGCAAAATTTATACAGTACACTAGAAGGTGGTAACTTTAATGAAAAACAATGAGCAAGTTAAAGGGAATTAGGAATGGGAAGATGAGATGGTAGAATGGGGCAGTTATTTGGAAGTTATTATTTTTAAAGGGTCTATTTTGACTGGATACTGTAAGGCTAAAGAAAAGAGATTTTATTTACATAAGGACTGTACTCCAGTGGATACATCTGTTTCTCACAGGAGTAGAAATTAGCAATGCTGAAAAGACTTTACCTGTGTTCTAGAATTAAATAGATCAGTAAATAAATTATAGATGATGAGATCCAGGATTCTCACTCACAGAGAAAGAAGTTATAAGTAAGAAAGCGGGGAAAAAAAAATGCTAGAATAAACCCTATTCTTCTGGATTACAGTTGGAGATATCAAAATGAATTCTGTTTGTTTTAATGTGTCTACAAATGAATATACAGAAATAAATATATACGTATGTTTACACATGGGTTAATATACATACACTTTTTTTTTCTATTTCTGCCTGCTGAGAGGACCTAGAAACTGTGACATCCTAGTAGCAATAAGCACACACCAGCACCTAGAATTTGGTGTCTAAAATCATTCTCCAGTTAGAAGAACCAGGGCTCCATAGACAATGTCTGATGCTAGGACTGGGGAAGGGAAAATGGAAGGTGAGCCTGGAGCCTCTTATTGTGCCAGAAAGTGAGCAAGTGATTTAAAACGGTTGGAAATTGGAGGTGGACATAGGAGTATCTCAAAAAAAAAAACAAACCGGAAGGAGCTACCAATAGTCAGAGCTGCAACAATTTTAGCAAGAAAAAGAAATGATTATTGTGTTTGTTTGTAACTCAAAGAATAAAATAAACAGCCATGAGTTTATGTTGATATAAATAAATTATTGACTACATAAATAAGGTGGGAGAGAAGAAACAAATTTTTCCTACAGAATAATTCCAATTAATAAATGCAAAAGGACTGAGAGAAATGGGAATCACCATGAGGATCCCACAGCAATAATTGCTACAGGCAAGACCCCCTGATGAATGCTTGATATTTCCACAGTCTCAAAGTATTTATCCTCAAATATTTCCTAATTACTGTGGTAGTTTAAAAATATCTCCACAAATTCTTTAGCACCCTTCCTTTCTGGAATTGAAACTTAGTTGCCCTCCCCTAAGGAACAAAGCATGGAAAGAGAAAAATAGTGACTTTTCCTTGGAGAAATCTGGCTGACACCACCTTAACCAAGTGATGAGGGTGAACAGGCAAACAAGTGAAGGGGTGAATGTGATACCAACATCACAGGTGGTTGATATCATGCCCGACTTCATCTATGATGAGATGAGACAGACACAGCCCCCCTATGGAATTATCCCTCAAGATTCATGGCTTCTGTGGCACCACAAGAAAATAATAGACAAGCTGAATTTGGGGGAAATTCTACAAAACACTTGACCAGTATTATTCAAAAGTATCAAGGTCATAAAAAACGCTGAGGAAATGTCCCTGATTAGAAGCGACTAAAGAGACATGATGACTCAATGTGGCGTAATATTCTGGATGGGATCTGGAACAGGAAAAGGCCAGAGTGAAAATCTGGTGAAATTTGAATAGTCTGCAGTTTAGTGAATTGTGTTGTACCAATGATGAGTGCACCATGGTTTTGTGAGATGCTGTTCCGCACTTTCTTGTAACCCCTTCGTAAATTTGAAATTATTTCAAAACAAAAAAGCTACATAAAAAGAGAAGGAACCACTGGCCTTGCAGAGGTTTTGACAAGTAATAAAAAAGTAATTGCCTGAATGAGGCCGGACTTCCACATGGGAAAACCCAAAGGCTAGTTCCAGATGCTCCTCTGTGAGACCAGGACGACCTGACCTCTTCTGTGTGGCTCTGTGACAAAGGCTGACAACTGTTCCTCTGGTAGTGGATGAGAGGAAGTGAAGGTGGAGGGACAGGTTTCTCTCAACCTCAGAGCTGAATCATGGCTGGACTATGGCCCCTCCACAGTGGTGAGTTCCAACAGGACAAATGCAATCTGTTGACATTTTCTCTGCTGGAAAAGAATCAGGTCCAACTGGAGGCACCTGTCAACTTGAGCTGATTACAGATCAACACGGGATGGTTGTGGACTCCTGAAACTGCTGTTGGGGTCTTCAGTTTAGTCTTGGTGTCTTCATGTTTATTTCCCTCTGATTTCATCTCCGTATGTCAGGCAAAGCAATTCATCCACAGCAAGGAGCAGATGCACCCTGCCGGCTGATAGGGCGACTCCCTCACTCATCAAGATAAAAATCAAACTGCAGGAGAGGACTGCTGTCATCTTGACATAAGCATTGTTTTAAGTTTGACACTCAGTTTTATCTATATGAATTTCATGTAGAAATAACTTTGTAGGAGAATACAGGGGCAGAAGAGGGCAATCAGGGTTGAGGGAGGGAAGAAACAGCTCTGATGACCTGGAAAAAGATCCACTGGTGATTACAGGATTTATCAAGATTTCCTCTTTTCTCTTCTTCCCCAAGAGACTACTGAATGCATGGTTGTATGAATTGAGTCCATACAGCATGTACACAGTCATTGACATCATATCTGAAATGGAAAGAACACAGGAACACAGGAGACCTGGCTCTAGTTTGAGCTTTACTGCAGACTGTGTCTCTGGATAAAGACCTAGACTTTTCTAGGTCTCATTTTCTCACCTATTAGCCAGCAGCATCGAACAATGGTAAGTTCTGGGGCTTTTCTCCTGGTATTTCAGGTATAATTTTAGGAACCAGCTATGGGACTCAGTGAAGTTATAAGTAGAAAAGTACTGAGTATTACAGACACCATCTAGCCCATTCTATGTAAACTGGTTCACACGCACTGCACACTACACACAAAACAGAGGTGAGTTAATGCAAGCACTCTCTTTAGAATTTCTCTGTAATCCCAGATGAAAGTTAGCAGAACATTTATAAAATATTTTCATATGATGCTAACAGCCTTCCCTCCCTCCCTCCCTCCCTTCCTCCTTTCCTTCCTTCCTCCCTCTTTCTTCTTTCTTCTCTTTTTCTCTTTCCTTCTTTCTTTTTCTTTCTTTCTCTCTCTTTCTCTCTCTTCCTTCCTTCATTCCTTCCCTTTGTCTTTTTCTTTTTTAAGATGCAGTCTTGCTGTTGCCCAGACTGGAGTGCAGTGGCACGATCTTGCCTCACTGCAACGTCTGCCTCCTGAGTTCAAGCAATTCTCATGCCTCACCCTCCCGAGTAGCTAGGATTACAGGCTTGCCCAACCATGTCCCACTAATTTTTGTATTTTTAGTAGAAATGGGGTTTCACCATGGTGCCCAGGCTAGTCTCAATCTCCTGGCATCATGTGATCTACCTGCCTTACCCTCCCAAAGTGCTGAGATTATAGGCATGACACATCGAACCCAGCCAATCTTCCCTTTCATAACAAGGAAATACGTGTGTGGGCTGTGTGTGTGTGTGTGTGATGGGGGTGTTGATCAAATAGGTCAGTTTATTGCTGTCAGACAATCTCCTGGAACTGACTCTTACATAAGCAATGTTGAATCCTCTGGGTTCAAAGAACATGATTCTAAATCTGAATGATCAGTTCTGGCTTCCTTTCTTTTCGAAGACAAGAGACAGCCTCTAATTGTAGCATACCACAATAAGAAAATCAGCCTAATTAATTTAGTTGACAATTAATTATCTCTCTTTACCCAAGACAGGGAGTAAAAGGCTTTGCTCACTGAAGACCACCCCTCCCACGCTGACTGAGGACTCTAGGGACAGGATGAGGAAGCACACCCTGCTGCGCCAGGCTGCCACCCCAGTACCATATGGGCTAGATTGACTTACGGGGTAAAGAGAGATGAAGCACAGGAGCCCATCACAGAATGCATGGCTGGGCCCTGCTGGGCTGTTGAGCAGTAGTGTGCTCTCTGTGTGTGCAAAATGGCAAGGCAAAAGGAAGCTTGGCTGAAATCAGTGCAAAATGCAAAAACACTTCCTTAGTGACCTGGCTTACCCTCATCAACGTGTTAATTCTTATTGTTAGCAAAGGATTCCAGGGTGTTCTCAAACATCAAACACTGCACAGATAGCAAGCCCACACTTTGACAAATGTTAAGGAGAAACAAACCAAAACCATTTGCTCATAAAACACAGATGGATTGAAAAGACTAAGAGGAAAATAATCTGGGCAAAATAAAATTGGAGTTAGTAAAACACAGCACATGCAAAAGCCGTTCAGACATAGGGAACAAAAATATCAGGGTCAGATCACCCAGCCCTGTTGTTAAACCTCTTATCTCTACCACGAACAGCCAATGGAAGTGCAAATCCTACGTAAGGCAGTGTGCGTTGCCCATTCAGTAAAGGAAAGCCCAGGACATGGGCCATTGTTGGGCAGGAAGACCCATCAGAAGCACAGTGCATGCTTACAAGCTACTTCCAGTATGCAGGGGACAGCTGTCCCCAGCCCACCATGCCTGCAACTCATTTGTGTCCACTGTATACCAGAGGAGGGTCTAGTAAACTTCAGTCTGAAAAGCGAGTCATGTAAAACAGTTACGACAATTGCTAGATTTGGAGATCATTCTTCAAATATATCTCTTTCAAAATATTTGCGATATTCTTAAGCACTGTGCAATGTTGTAACATTTGCATCTCAACTTTACGACTCTCTTATTGGGATGTCCTTGCATTTATCAATATTTTAGCCATTACAAAATAGAATCTGGACGGCATTTCCCTTAATATCCTTCAAGACATATGCTATTTTATCAATTATTTACTCAGAGTAATTATACCAAGAAATCATTGTCCTTCATCATATATATATATATGTATATATAATTGCTCTTTAGGTTCTGGAGTATATGTGCAAAACATGCAGGATTGTTGCATAGGCACATACATGGCAACGTGGTTTGCTGCCTCCATCCCCCTGTCACCTATATCTGTCATTTCTCCCCATGTTATCCCTCCCCGGCCTCCCTACCACCCTGCTGTCCCTCCCCTATTCCTCCTTAACAGACCCCAGTGTGTGATGCTCCCCTTCCTGGGTCCATGTGTTCTCATTGTTCAACACCCGCCTATGAGTGAGAACATGCAGTGTTTGTTTTTTTGTTCTTGTGTCAGTTTACTGAGAAAGATGGTTTCCAGATTCATCCATGTCCCTACAAAGGACACGAACTCATCATTTTTTATGGCTGCATAGTATTCCATGGTCCTTCATCATTTTAATCCTAAATAATAAGAAATGCATGGATTCGCTTTGGAAGAAAGTCTCAAATTTTATAGCGAAAAAACTCCAAACATACAGTCAGTAGGAATTCTTATATTTACCCTCAGCAAACCATTCCAGATTAACTAAAATAATATTGTGGCTTAAATTTGTAAATAATTTGATTATTTTGTGAATGTTTTCCTGCAACAAAAATAAAGTTAGGTATCAGAATGGATGTAAATTTTCTCAACAGTCTGAGAGCTATTTTGAAAATGAGTTACATACAACTCACTGTACTTGCTATACACAACTCTATGTGCTACAAACAGTTCCTTCGATTACCACTTGTTCTGTAATCCAAATTGCTCTGTCACCACCTGTCAGCACTGAGGTGGCTAGTTGAGGTTATAAAGCAGCGGGAGGCAGGAAGGTGCTTAAGGTCTTCAGAACCGCTGGGTGTGGTGGCTCACACCTGTAGTCTGAGTACTTTGGGAGGCTGAGGCGGGCGGATCACTTGAGGTCAGGAGTTCAAGACCAGCCTGGCTAACATGGTGAAACCCCATCTCTACAAAAATACAAAAAGTAGCTGGGCATGGTGTCATGCACCTGTAATCCCAGGTACTCAGGAGGCTGAGGCGGAAGAATCACTTGAATCTGGGAGATGGAGGTTGAAGTGAGCTGAGATCATGCCATTGCACTCTAGCGTGGGGGACAGAGCAAGATTACCTCTCAAAAAAAAAAAAAGATAATCAGAACCTCCAACCCCAAACCTGCACCCAAAACACATTATTTTATTTCTTGTCTTCCTAATAAGTCCCAGATATTTATCCTACTCTGTGGTCTAAAATCATCCATCTTCATAGCTGCCCCATCTCCTTTCAAAAGAAATATAATCAGAGACTGGGATTCTGCACTGGATCCTCAAAAATCCCATAAGAAAATGGATACTACAATTCCACATTTAGGTTGATGCTTCTGTCTGTTTGATTTCTCTTTACAAATGCTGCTTCCCACCACACTCCTTCCTCCATATTTGACACATATTTCTTATACTTCAAGAGGCGGTTCAATATTCAGTCCTAGGAAAAATGTTCATGGTTCTATTATCTCATTCTAAGTTAGGATTTTTCTCATGTGCTTATATAAGGTGTTGTGCTTACCCCTATCTCAGTACTTAACATATCATTTTGGAACTGGCTATTTATTTTACCCACTAATTTCAGTGGAAGTCCAAAGACAGATCATTTATTTCTGGAACTTTGTGCATAAATACCTCTGCAAGTGGACTGAAAGCCTCATGAAGGCAGCCATGCAGAGCACTCTTGCAACATCCCTACACCTTGTCTATCCCTTGGCACTTGCCAGACACCGAACACGTTTTTGTCCAATGAACTAAGTTGCACTTAGTATAAAAATCATAATATACTTTAAAATTGATGCTGGCATAATTGCACAAACGTCTGGTAAGAAAAGCTATCCTTCTACAGCAGAAGTCAGCAAACTATAGCGCCATTGCCTGCTTTTGTATCCTTGCCAGCAAAGAACAGTTTGTGCATTTTCAAAATTTTTTTTTAAATCAAAATGAGAATAGCATTCTATGACATGTGAAAATTATGTGGAATTCAAATTTTGGTCTTGATAAATAAAGTTTTATTGGCACATAGAGTCTTGTGCATTCACATGTGTACTGTTCATGGCTGCTTTCCCAGGGCAACGACAACAGGGCTGATCAGCTGTGGCCAAGACCAGATGTGCGTTCTCCTTGCCTTGTACTCTGGTGCACTGCAAATTGCAGTGATGGCCTTCCAGCGCTACTTGCAATGCCATACTATGACATTTTATTCACTTAATTTCAGTGCATCTTGTTACATCTGCCAAGGGAAGAGGAGAAAAGCAGACTCCAAAAGTTAGACTTTCAAGGCAGAGTGGAGTGTAGATCATTTTGTTATGAGATTAGAAGGCAAAGCTTGTCTTCGGTATGCAGTAATCTTGTAGCCGTGCTAAAGAGTATAATATACATTGATGTTACCAGGCAGGCACTCAGCATGGTATTCCCAACAGCAGGCAAAAAAATTATAAAATGTAAAGTAGAATACTTTTTCCAGAGAGAACACTTGTTTGAGAGTTGAGGACATTGAGAGGAGCCTCAAACATCCACTAAAAAGTAAGGTAAAAGTATAAAAGTATTGTGGGCAATTATAAAAGGCAAAATTATAAACTATTAGATGATAATGGAAGTTATCTGTATCAGCTTGGGGATGAGAAAGCTCTCTAAACAAGACTCAGATTTTACAAACCTATAAAAATATTTAAAATTTTCTACTTCATAAATGAAGAACTTAGATTGTTCAGAAAATTTTATACTCTCATTATAAAAGAATGCAAATTAAAATTATACCTGTTAGACTGGCAAAGATTCAAAATTTCCTATCTCACTAACAGGTCAAGACTGGGAAGAAACAGGTCCTCTTTTTCACTATTGATGGAAAAATCAGTTGGTACAGCCAAGTCACCTTACAAAATGAATTTCAAGATGTTTTCCTGCGTTGTCAGCACCGCCACTCCTCTAAGTTATGTGAGTAGGAAATTGCACTGACACCTACTGAGCCAGCCTGGGCAGGACTAGAGGGAGCTGCATGGTGGCTGCCCCCTGTCCTGAGCCCACCTGCCTGCCTGCCACCCAGCCTCTGCCTCTTGGTTCCTACCAACCCGTCCACCTATCTGGGACCACTGGGCATTAGCCAAGGAGGAAACATACTGTCCATCTTCTGAGTGCTGCGGGCCACACAGTGGGCAGTGCTGGCCCAGGAGGCTGCCCTATGCTGGAGGTGGTGAGTGATGTACTGACTCGGATGCTGCATTCCCCTGACCTGCCCAGAGGGGGAGAAGATGATGCCACTGTCCACTGGTTGCACAGGAATCCCAGTGCAGGTTCATGCTCCAGCAGATGGGCTGGCGTGGGAAGGAGGTTGCTTTTGAGGCCTGTGCAGCTCCATGACTCTGGAAACCATTCTTGCTGCCGGGCTGGCTGTCCAGCGGGTCTGTGCTTTGCTGGTGGATGTTCCTCCTGAGGATCTCCTGCTCTCCTGCTTCTGGAAAAGCCCCCTCGGAGGCATTGGTTGTGAACAGAGTCTTTGGAGTTAAGGTTCTGAGTCAAGGCTGTGTTACTGGGAAGGAAGTTTCAGAACCCTCAGGCAGAACCTCTTCCAGGAGCTGTGCCAATATTCCCAGGAGTCCCAGAAGTTCTGCCAGTTGGCAGTGCCAGAGTGAGGTTACTCTTTCTATACAGTGTCCCTGTGTGTCACCAACAGTGTTGGGAACACGTTCAACACAACCCAAATATTGGAGGGTTATGGAATCCTGCAGCCCGACCCACCTGTCAACATCACAGTCATTGCTGTGGCCAGAAAGCCCTGCTGGCTCAACGTCACTGGGCAAGACCCCCACTCCTGGAACTTATGTTTCTACAGACTGTGGTTTAAGCTTTGATACCTGGCTGAAGAGTCGAAGATGTTCATAACATGCACGGCCAAAGATCTCCAGCATCTCTGTGTCATTCACAACACCGGGAAAGGCATGAGGCACCTGACACAGCTTCAGGCCCAAGAGGAGCTGGGGCAAGGCTTGTGAAGTGAGTGGAACCCAGAGGTCATGGGCACCCTTTGGGCAGACTTCAGGAGTCCTCCAGCTGAGACCACCTTCTTGCAAACACCTACTACTAAGAAAGATGATGACAATATTCTCCCCAGAGGTTCTGCAAATGCAACAAGCTTCTTGGGTTAAAGAAGACATGGAGGTTGCAGAGTCTGAAAGACAGTAAGACCTGCATGCACCTGCTGTGTTCTTTGGAGTGACTGGTCCCAGAAAGACCCAGACCCACCCCAGTGCTTGTTCCTCTCATCTCCCCATCAGTGCCTTGGAACCGACGCCACCTCCAGCCATGGCCGACCAGATGCCAGGGACCCATGGAGACCTAATGCCATCAACAATAGAGACTGCTTCTTCCCCAGATAGCTAGCCACGTGGCACACGGCAGGCTGGGTGTGTAAACCAAAAAAGTATCCGAGACAGCGCCCAATCAACTTAAAAGTGTATTTTTGCCAAGGTTAAGAACATGCCTGGAAGAAACAAACATGGAATCATAGAAAGTTTGGTCTATGCCTTTTTCCAAAGATGCTTATGAGGACTTCAGTATTTAAAGGGGACAAGCGGGCTGGAGGGGGAAGAGGGAGGTATGACCACGTGACTGAATCCATGTGTGGCAAGAGAAAAGGAACAGGCAGAGGAACAGTCAATGATGTATTCATCTTGGGCTCCATAAGTCAGCACTTTGACATAGAGCAGCTACCTGTGGAGATGTTTAACCTTGATCTGTAGCTGTCTGCCTAGGAACAAAAGGAAAGGCAGCTTCTTATGTGCCTCAGCTTTCTACTCATGTATTTTCTTTTGGAATGATGAACTGGGGGTCCTGAGCTCTTATTTTCCCTTCACAGGTGTCGGCATGCTGCACCATGTGGATGACAGAGCACAAAGGGCTCAGCAGAAGCTGCCTCTCACTGTCCTGCCAGCTCATCTCAGGGCGTGGGGCCTTTGGCTTCACTTTTATGGAAGAGCCTGGCAGAATGTTATAGATCAGTTGAAAATCAGGCTGCTGCAGCCATTCAGAATAAAGAAGTGGTTGAGTTTTTAAACCTCCTTTCCCAAATGCCCTGCTCAAGAGGGTTAGAGTGAGCTCAGGCCACCATGAAGAGGGCCGTATCAATGCTCTGTTGGACACTCTGGAGGGCAGAGCCAGGCAGCTGGGAGGGGGCCTCAGTGTGAAGGAGAAGCTGCTGACTGTCCACCCCTAAACTTGTGCACAAGCTGCATCGTTGTGTAGGTGGGATGGATTTCCAGCCAAAGCCTCCCTCAGTCACCTTGCTCTGACACTCTGTGCTGTTATATCTTCCAGCTCAAATTCTGAAACCTCAGTGCCTTTGCAATTTTGTTTTCCTGGGCCTGAGGACGGCTTTTACTTAAACCACCTAGACTACAGAAGAACCTCATTCTGCCTTTCTTCCCCACAGCTGGGGGTGTGGGCGAGTGAATAATACAGTATCTTGGGGTCTGATGGTTTCAAATGGGGAACTATAATTAGGTCCTAATTAGCATTTTGCTAAATGTAAATGATAATCCTAGGCATTTGCTGAATATAGAAGCGACTGTATTGGCTTTGGGTTTCAGGAGGAGAGAAGCAAAGGAAGGAGAGGAATGGGGGACAGGATCTTCATGGCCTCCTGTAGTAGGGGGCTGAGGGTGACCCCAGCCTCTGAAAATCAATGCTCTCTGTCTCTCACCTTCCCCAAAGAAGAGCTGGCAGTAGAGGGCTTCCGTCAGCACTGAGATCAAAACGGTTGTATCTCATGTTTGTTTTCAACTGAACCTGAGTAGCAGGGAAGATATTTTAACAGCAGGGAAAACAATGTGGAAAAATAAAGGAACCCAGCAAGAATGCGTTTTGATTTGCCTTTTTAAAAGACCACCAATTGTTTTCTCTGGGGAAGGCGGAAGATCCAGTATTCGCTGTGTCAGTATAGAAATAACTTGTGGGGGAAGCACAGGAACCTTGTTTAGCCCAAAAACAAGTCAAGTGAAAAAGGAGGAGGAGAAAAAATAATTTTCCCTATTAGAGAAGAGATTCTAGTTTTATTCTGTATTTACAGTATGCCTCTTCTCTGAGGAAAACGCACCTACTCCCCCAGGTGGTTATGAAGGAAGGGTGTCCCGCTCCCTGTCCTAGTGCTGAGAAGTCTCCCCACTCCTCCAGGCAGGGTTCTAGAAATTCCCCACCCTAAAAGCTGTGAGCCCTCTGCTGTCAAAGGAGAAGTTCTTTTTGTTCTTTGACTTGGATTCAGCTCAGCTAGAATGAAGCACCCACTAATGGTCTAGCCATGACACAGTGACTGACCACTCTAAGTAAGTTTTCTGGCCAGGATTTGAAAATTCAGTGGTATTACTGGGTACCCAGACAGTTAACCCTCAGGCATTGGGGTATCCCAGAGTAGAGATGTGATTAAAATCAGTCGTGTAACCACAGACCCAAAATTTACCAGACCACAGAACCTTCTGAGTACCTTTTAGAAGATCCTTTTACCCTTTTAGAAAACCAACCACCACCACCAGACAGGTGTAAAGGATGAAAATCACCCTGTCTTATTTGCCCTTTGCCAGGTTCAAGCTGTTATGATATTCCACAGGTAGTGATTTTCATTGCTGGGTCTGTCTGTACATTTTAGACTCTGTTGCTGCTTGTGGCAACTTATCTTAAGTTAACAAAATTCAAGCAAGAGTGAGCTGTTTTTTAAAACTAAATGAAAAATAAAGATTGGCTGGGTGAGGTGGCTCATGCCTGTCCCCCCAGCACTTTGGGAGGCTCAGGTAGGAGGATCACTTGAGGACAGGAGTTCAAAACTAGCCTGATTGACATAGCGAGACCTCATCTCCACAAAAAGAAAAATGTTTACAAATTAACTGGGCATGGTGGTGAGCACTTGTAATCCCAGCTACTCTGGAGGCTGAGATGGGAGGGTCAGTTGAGCCCAGGAGTTCAAGGCTACAGTGAGCCACGATTATGCCCTTACCTTCCAGCCTGGGCAACAGAGTGAGACCTTGTCTCAAAAAAATAAGTAAGTAAACAAATAAACATAAGCTTCCTGTTTTTAAACTCCTAAGAGATTGTTTTCTTTACTCATCAGCATTAAGAATACTGAAGGAATTTGATGCACTGTGGCCCCTTTCTCTTCTGGTGCTAGGTGCTTCGGGAGCAGCAGCTTAAGGTGCAGACACAGCCAAGTCCAAGAACCACACCACACACAACCAGTCCCAAAAATGACACAGAAATGTTACCAAGAAGCCCCAATCACAAAGATACAAATCTCTTAAGGAAGTGCACCCCAACTTCCTGAGGAACATGCGCTTTGCCAAGAAGTACAACAAGAAGGGCCTAAAGAAGATGCAGGCCAAAAAGACCAAGGCCGTGAGTGCGCGTGCTGAGGCCATCAGGGCCCTCGTAAAGCCCAAGACCCCACAGGTTGTCAGCCACAAGCTGGATGGACTGGCCTTCATTTTCCACCCCAAGCGTGGGAAGCATGCTCATGCCCACATTACCAAGGGGCTCAGGCTGTGCTGGCCAAAGGCCAAGTCCAAGGCCAAGGATGAAACCAAGGCCCAGGCTGCAACTCCAGCTTCGGTTCCAGCTCAGGCTCCCAAAGCTGCCCAGGCCCCTACAAAGGCTTCAGAGTAGATATCTCTGTCTGCCAACGTGAGGACAGAAGGACTGGTGCGACCCCCTGGGCTGCCAGCTGCATGGGGCTGGGATCCTCCTGTGCTATTTGTACAAATAAACCTGAGGCAGGAAAAAAAAAAGAAAGAAAAGAAAACTGAAGAAATTTGCTTTGAGGGATACAAAATCTTTAGAAGCTGTTGGTCTCCATTTGTAAAGATGAGGAGATAATCATATCATTTAGGTCCCTGGAACCAGATGTTTAATACTCTTCCCAAAATTACAGGTGAGAACTTGTTAGGGTAATTGTGGGCTAAATATAGGCTGTTATCAAAGGGATGTAGCTGTTACACTAGCAAACATTCATGACAATAACAACACAGCAATGTAGCTAATGTGTATTGAACTGTTATCCAATGCCTCTCCCATAGCTAAGCACTTCCTAGTGCAGGGAGAAGTGACTGGCTATGGTTTCTTGATGCCCAAGGCTCTCCTCTGCAGGCACAACCACCCCATTCTGCAATCTTTGAGCTTCATAGGATTGACACAGACGGTATCTTCATAGGATTGACACAGACGGTATCTAGCTTTTCTTCATCTTCATAACCTGACAGTAGGGTATTTCCCTGTCCCCCAGTCAGTGCATAAGCCAAGATAAAACAAAACATGAGAAGAGCATGAAAATATTGAACCAGACGAGCTGATAATTTTACGTTAGCCTAAATTAATGCTCCAAATTATCCCCTAAAACCAGTACTGCTGTTATCCTCACTGGCAGTCAGACATTAGACACTGACTCCTTCCTATGGCTCATGTTAGCTCTTCTCAGTGCTGGTTCCTTTTCCTGGCATCCAGCACAGGACTTTCTTTTCTTTCTTTTGCTTTTCTTTGCTTTTTTTTTTTCGAGACAGAGTTTCACTTTTCTTGCCCAGGCTGTAGTGCAATGGTATGATTTCAGCTCATTGCAACCTCTGCCTCCTGGGTTCAAGCAATTCTCCTGCCTCAGCTTCCCAAGTAGCTGGGATTACAGGCATCCACCAACACACCTGGCTATTTTTTCGTATTTTTAGTAGAGACAGGGTTTTACCATGTTGGCCAGCCTGGTCTCAAATTCCTGACCTCAGGTGATCCTCCTGCCTCGGCTTCGCAAAATGTTGGGATCACAGGCCAGAGCCACCACGCCCAGCCTGGACTTTCTTAAAGCAGCACCTTGAGTGTATGTGAGGTTCTTCAAATGTTCCAGAGCCACTGCATCTGTTCTCCCCACTAGAGAAGTCCCACTTTCCCCTCAAACCATGTCAGTAATTACACAGAATATCAGAAGCCACACAAGTCTAAGCCCTCCAGCATGTGAGATAAGACGCTTCACATCAGTATTTAAGACGGTGCTTTTTCTCCAGCAATAAAATTGAGTCACTGCACATTAAGAAAGCATCACACTGTCTCCATGCCCTCTGTTAAAAACAAAATAACCCTTCTTTTAAAGTAGTCCTCAAAATTAGGTCTGCCACTTCCATTAAGGGTATAATCTTGGTATTTTATTGCCTTTCAAAGTTGCTTGTTATTTTAACTCCACCATTTTACAATTCAAAGTTGCTTCTATAAAACCGAAAGTTATCATAGGAGAGCCTTTGTGAAAAGCCTCTGAAGGAGCCTGACTCCTGGTTCCCTTTCTATCAGGGAAAACACCAAATCTGAAAGGACACTGAGAATCCCTTGAGGTGACAGGTTCTGTCTTCAGCCGGTTTGCGTAGGGCTCGAGACTTTGGCAGCCAGGCCCTCATTAGGAGGGAAACGTAAAAAAGAGAGCTTTGAAGTTTTCCTCCTGGGACTTGGCGCATCTGCTCTGGGACACTGGACCCATCTGTGGGACTCTGGACCCAGCACCAGATGTCCATCTGAGAAAAGTCCAGTGGCGGAGACAAGGTCCAGAGGAGGGAAGGGATGGAGCTGAAAGAAGAGCTGGGGAGATCACGGAAGAGGCAGCTCCAGAAGTAATTCAGAGCAGAGGCCCTGCTGTAACGGCACTTCAGGGATGTTTTAACCAGCATATTTTTCTTTTTCTGTGTGTATAACCATGCCATTGCACCAGAACTCTACACATCTAAAGAAGCCTATGTGAAAGATCTCTATCAACTATTTTAAATATTCTAAATGATCAAAAATGCATTTGTAATAGGTAAACTGGCAGCCGGCAGCTTTTATTATTTCTTTGTAATTCAAAAAATAATAATATGTCTTTTAACCAAGAGGAACTTAGATTTTAGTAAATCTAATCTCTCTCTCAACACACACATACATTATGTTATAGATATATAATGCTTACAAATTTGGGGAAGGATATTGAAGTGTTTGCCAACATATTTGAAAACTCAATGGAAATGGATTATTTCCTAAAGATGGTTAAGTTGACAACATTAGTATTAAGAAGTTATAGAAAGCCAGAGAAGATTTTTAAAATAGAAAAATAAAAAAGAAGAAGAGAGTCATGTGAAAGGTCTGCTTTTAAAAAAAGATTTGGCAGACATGATTTTAATGTTGGCTTCTGTTTCTTCCAGATTTTCTCCAGAGAGAGGAAAAATTCCAAGTTCATTTTTGATGAGGCTATCATGATTTGGATATCAAAAGTAGATGAGAATAGAACACAAAACAAAACCTATAGACAAACTCTACTTCTTAAAATAGATGCAATAATACTACCATAGATGCAACTACAAAAAAAAAATAGAAAGTGGCTCATCATTAGGAATTATATTGATAAAATCCACTAAATTAAGAGATTGGAACATCTTAACAAATCTCCTGAAAAGAAAGCAAGGGGTAAAATTTAACATTGAATCTCATTGTTATACAGTCAAACAAGGAAATCCAGGATAAAATAAAACCTCTGAACCCAATAAAATATATATACCAAAATCTGCAGCAGACATCAAATTTAGTAATTATTAAAAAAATATTTACCATAAGTGTTTAATCTAGAAATGGTATCATATCTGTAAATTAAGAAACAGTTATATGTGCT
Source organism: Cacajao melanocephalus (assembly GCA_963573385.1). Classification (NCBI taxonomy): domain Eukaryota; kingdom Metazoa; phylum Chordata; class Mammalia; order Primates; family Pitheciidae; genus Cacajao; species Cacajao melanocephalus. The sequence goes on along the minus strand of CAUYLG010006660.1, from coordinate 7,107 downwards.
GGAAAGAATAAGACTACATATCCTGATTTTCAGCCCAGATTATATATACTTTAACAGTACAAGAGAATCCATTGAATACATTTTAGAATAATTTATTAAGAATGTCCCATTCATTATAGCAAATAGCAAAAATCCTATCAAATACTTAGTAAGAACACAGTAGCACATGTACGAGGACCTATTATGAGAAAAAATGGAATTTTTTTTTTTGACACAACAGAGGGGAGAAAGTATATCCTGAAGCTATGAGTGTATTTTGGTATAAAGTTTCCAGTTAAAAAAAAAAACTCCAGTAATGACTTCGTTTTCTGACAAAATGGCAGAGGAAAAAAAAAATCTCCCTTCTACTTCATTAGCTCATGTTTTCACTCTCTCTAATGGCTGTTAAACTCACCCAGTAAGTTCTCTCAGTTTCAGCTGCTATATTTTTTATTTCCAGTACGTCTATTCTACTTTTTAATTTTTTTTCTCTGCCAAAGCATTCAATCCTGTCTTTTAATGCCTCAAATATATTAATTATATTTGTTTTAATGTCCCTGCTTGATAACTTCATCATTTGATGTTCTGTGGATCTCTTTCCATTGTTTATTTTGTTTCTTGGTCAGGTCAGGTTTTCTCTCCTTGAATGCCCAGTTATTTTTGATTGAGAAACATGGTTACAGAAATTTGTAGGGCTCATTCTGGTCTCTAGAGGATAAAATCTTCCTGCAGGAAGATGTTGCTTCTGTTAGGAAGCTAGAAAAAGAGGCATTAGCACTCCTGCATCACCTTCATCCAATTAGAAAACCAGGAATTGAGGAACCTGAAATTTTGGGGAGGGCTGTTTCCAGGGCATTCTCACTTTTAAGGTGGAGACTTCTGAGTTCCAACCAAAGCCTAGGGTGTTTACCAAGGTCCTTCCTCGTTGCAAGTTCCTGAAACTTGCAAGCATCTACAGAAGTTCAACTTGGTGCTATATCATCAGATGTCAGCTCAGGGAGTAATTTAGAAATTACTGATGGATATATATATATATATATCTATCTCACTCTGTCACCCAGGCTGGAGTGCAATGGCATGATCTTGGCTCACTGCAACCTCCACCTCCGTAGTTCAAGCGATTCTCCTTCCTCAGCCTCCTGAGTAGCTGGGATTACAGGCAACTGCCACCACGCCTGGCTAAATTTTGTAATTTTTTCAGTAGAGATGGGATTTCACCATGTTGGTCAGGCTGGTCTCAAATTCATGACCTCGTAATCCTCCCGTCTTGTCCTTCCAAAGTGCTGGACGGATATTTTAACCAGATAGGCTGAACTAGTCCCCTGATCCTCAAAGTGGGTGGGTGATAAATTTTCCTGTTAAAATGGGACTCTGGCTGGATCTGATAAACCAGTTGCCCCACACAATAGAAGTATAAACACACCACATAGGTAGTTTTAAATTTCCTAGTGGTCATATTTAAAAAATATAGACAGAAACAGGTGAAATTAACTTTAATGCTATATTTTACTTAATCTAATATATGCAAATTATTATTTTAATATAAAACCAATCTAAAATTTATTGATGATGATATTTTTACATTTTTATCTTACCAAATTATCACGATTGGTAGGTATTTTCTAAATGACAGCACAGCTCAGTTAGGACTAACCACACGTTAAGTTTGAAAAGCCACATGTGGCTAGTGGTAGCATAGTAGTCATCACAGTCTAGAACATTGAAATTGATGCCAAGCACTAAAGCAGGAAGTTACATTAACTGTGTACAGCCAGCTAAGATTTGTGAATTTGAAACCAAGAGAGTCAGGATCGACTGATCACCCACCGGCAGGGTCTAAATGATGAAAAAGGCTGGCATAGTAAAGCGTAATTCCTCAGAAGCTGTCACTGTGCCATTATGTGCTCTCCCTAAGGATGAGGAGGGTGCTTGCATTCACCCTTCCCATCAAGCAGGGGGGTTTCCAGACACCACTGAGAGACACTGGCTGTTCCTTTTAGAACTTGAGAGCCATGAGACCTGTTTCTGAAGCTTGTATGGAAAAAAACCCAGAGGTCAGAGACTGTGGCTGATGCTGCCCAGCTCACAAGGGTAAAGAGAGCAACCTTTGGAGCAAACTTTTCCTTTTCTGATTTTGGGGCCAACTAGCCTGCAGGAGGTAGTGCATTGAGGAAAAGGACTCACCCACACTTGTCTCAATTCCCTTGCCACTTTCTAGTCTTGAAACAAGCCCAAGGTGGCAGAGAAAACAATTTTAATGTAATGATAAATAAAGTTTGTTTATTACATTCGACTGACCAATTGACAATTACTGAGATGAGACTGTTCCTATAACCAAAGGCACCTAGAAGCCTTTGGTTGGTGCCTATCCAACCATAACTACCTATCCAAGATGTTAATTGAGAGGTAAGCAGAGAAGAAATAGGTTCACAGAGTATATTCTGCATGCAGGGATTAGACACAATAAAGCTTCTCTGGTATTATCCTGACTGAGTCCTCTTCATTTAATAATCTGGTTACTGGTTCATTCAATAAAGTGAGGGTTTTTGTTTTACCTCTTGTGGTCGCAAGTAGGGGACCAGAAAGAGCTAAGAGAACCTGAGAATCAGCTGAGGCTTGGGGCTCATGCTGCAGCATGGGGGGTGCTTCCCCAGGGTCATACCCTTGATCAGTGGGACCAGCACAGTACCCAGAGGGGCAAATGGTCTCATTGCACCTCAGTGGGCTGGTCCGTGCTGCCCAAGGATAAAACCATCAGCTCTATCAGGCCAGAACCCTGGTGTCATCCAGAAGCTCCTGTTTTTCAGGGCTCACTTTCTCGTCTGTGGAATCTTCTCTTGCCACTTAGGAAGGTGGAAGGAGACGGCAAACTTGGAGACAAGCAATCAATAGCTTCGACAAGCAAGTTAAGGTTGTATTTTTTGATTTATTAGTGAGAGATTAGTTAAACTGGAAGAGATTAGAATTTTTGGTTAAAAAAAAAGTTTTTTGTCTTCACTATTAACAACAACAAAAAAGCATGCTCTTTCCTTTAACCCAAATGCCATTACCAACCATGAGTCCGGAGAAAGATGATACCAGCCACCTAAAATAAAGGATGCTGCACACATAGGCACAAGCTGTATTACATTTTATAAAGGAAATCAACATTTTCCTTGAGAGCATGATATTTGAGTGGTGTCAAAAGAAAGCATAAAGGTTAATCTTTGTGGCAGGAGGATGAAGGAAGCAGAGAATTATAGGGAAATATAGCATGAGCTATGAGAGAAGAAGTCGAGCTATTGGAGGCAGGAAGCTATAATTTTGGAGACAGGAGGGTTCATGGTGATTGCCCAGGCATCCTTTATTTTGTAGACAGAAAATTCTGTCAAATGATTGCAGAATTGCAGTAGTGAAGCTGGTGGAATCCAATGAAACTTTTAATTCAGAGATGTTCTGTCCCCACCAAAGTATGCTGCAACTTTTCCCCAGGGAACTGTTCATTGACTGCATTTTTCTTTTTGTAATTCGAAGATAATTCACCACTATATATTTGCTGTGGTTTGAATGTCTCCTCCAAAATTCATGTTGAAACTTTATCCCCAGTGTGGCAGTACTGGGGATAAAGTGGGACATTTAAGAGGTGATGGGGCCATGAGCGCTCTTCCCTCATGAGAGAATTATTCCACTCATGGGTTAATAGGTCAATGGGTTATGGTGGGAGGGGAACTGGTGGATTTGTAAAAAGGGGAAGAGAGGCCTCGACTGGCACACTCTGCTCCCCTCACCATGTGATGCCTTGTCCTGCCTCAGGACTCTGCATAGAGACCTCACCAGCAAGAAGGCGCTCACCAGATTTTTCCCTCTTAATCTTGGACTTCTCAGCTTCCATAACTGTAAGAAACAAATTCCTTTTCTGTATAAACTACCAGTTTAAGGTATTCAGTTATAAGCATGAGACAATGGACTAATACATTATTCTATAAGATTTTGGCCCTTTCTTCTCCTTTCACTTTTATTGTCATAGCTTGGGAAGACTGTATTTATTAATGACAGACCCAACGACATCCTGTTACCATGGAACATTTGGGTCCCCTGAAATTAATATGCTAGAGCTCTAGTTTCCAATGTGCTTTCATTTGGAGATGAGGTCCTAAATAACTAAGCCTAAATGAGGATATTAGGTCATAAAAGTGGAGTCCTGATGTGATAGGATTGATGTCTTTCCTATAAGAAGAGGAACCTCTCTCTCCTCCCCACTGCCACCCACATAAGGATACACTGAGAAGACAGCCATCTGCAAACGAACAAGATACCCCTTACGAGAAACCAAATTGACCAGAACCTTGATCTTGGACTTCCAGCTTCTAGAACTGTGAAAAAGAAATTTCCGTTGTTTAAGCCACCAACCCAACAGTATTTTTTTATGGCAGCCCAAGTAGACTCATACGCATCCCATTCTCCATGCTTTTCTTAAATGTGACCATCCTAGTGCCCACTAAGTCCCCCTGCTGAAGCTGGGCTGGCCTCAGGAACTTGGTCAGGAAGCATGGACCTCAGCCCGGTTCTCCTGGGACACTTGCTGTCTGGATGATTCCTTTTGAAATCCTCCTTTTCAGAGCCCAGTGTCCAGGCTGTGAGAAGTTCAAGCCACACGGAGATGCCATGTGCAGGCACAGAGCCCTAGCTGATTCCAGCCTTTGAATCATTTCATTCTTAGCACCAGGCATGTGAGTGAGAAAGTTTCCAGTTGGTTCCAGCCTCTAGCTGGTCAAGCCAATCACAGAGTTTCAGGTTGTCCCAGCTGACGCCTAGACATCATGGAATAGAGACAAGCTGTCTCTGCTGCAGGTGTCTGAACTCACAACCACAGAATCTGCAAGTACAATCAAATGGTTGTTTATGCCGTCAAGTAGGGGCACTTTGTATGTGCACCCATGGTTACCGAAATGTGACATTTCTTTCAGTGAAATTTCCTCAGTGGGTGTTGTCTGGCCCACCCTTTCAATTTTACCCTGTCTGACTTGTGAGATGTGGGGACAGCAGAGATGAACATAAGAGAAAACCTCCTGGGGGTGAGCTAATGACAACTTGTGGAATAGAGTTCACAGTGTTTCTTATTTGTGTTCTTTCTCTCCATTTTATTATTTTTATTATTTTTAGAGATGAGGACTTGCTCTGTCCTCAAGGCTGGAGTGCAGCAGTGCCATCATAGCTCACTGCAGCCTCGAATTCCTGGGCCCAAGTAATCCTTCTGCCCCTCCCTTCCAAGTCGCTGGGACTACAGGTGTATGCCACCGTGCCTTGCTAACTTTTTAAAATTCTGAAATTTATTTATTTATCTATTTATTTATTTGCTTACAAGTTCTCATTAAGTTGCCCAGGCTTGTATTGAACTCCTGGCCTCAAGTAATTCTCCTACCTGGACCTCCCAAGTAGCTGTTTACAGGCATGAACTACTATGCCCAGCTCTCCAACTTTATTCTTGATGGTAAAAGCTTCCAAATTGCTTACCTTAACTACCAGTGTCTCTGAGCTTCTAACTTTGGTTATACTGAAGGCTATGTTTGGTTATACTCAAGGCTATGTTTGACAGTTGGATCTGTCAAAATGTTCAAAGCACTCCATGCTGGTCCTTTAGTTCAAGTTAGACCAGCCCAAGTCACTACTCTCACCAGACAGGAACCAGAGTACCTACTACGGAGTAAAGGCATCAAGCGGAAACACAGGAAAAGCAAGAGTCAGCCTGGTCTCTCCTTGGAAAAAGGCAACCAGGACTCAAGAACAGGTTTCCAACTAGCTACTTGCCTGGTAGCAGGCTGATTATAGTATAGTTATTGTCCAAACAGGAAAGGGATGCTATTCATAATTACACTGGAACAATAAGCATGCATCTGGTATGATTCCATTTATGTAAAATTCTAGGAAATGCAAACTAACGTATAGAGACAGAAAATATCTTAGTGTCTGCCTGGGGTGAGGAGGAGGGCTGGGCCAGGAGGGATTAAGAGTAAGCATAAGGAGATTTTAGGGAAGATTGGCATTTTCTTTACTTTGATTGTGGTGATGGTTTCACGGGTGTACACAAATGTCAGAACTTTTTGAGTTGCACACTTTAAATACATGCAGGTTATTGTTTGCCAGTTATATCTCCACAAAGCTATTAAATAGTCTATACCACAGCCAAGAGTATGTTGCTGGACATTCTGATAGTATATTTTTGTAAAAGAAATGAAAATATTGCAAAATCATCTCTTCTAACCTTCCCTTCCCTTATTTTCTCTCCTCCTATGCCATTTCCCCAAAGTAACCACCATCAAGATGTTAGCGTACTTTCTAGGCACAATTTTACACATATTCTGTGTCTATATATCCATTGTTTGTTTTATTTTGTGAGTGTAGAATCTTTGCCTAAGTATTACCATATTGGGGAAATTATCTAATTTGTGACCATTGGGGGGAAAAATATTTCTCCTTTTGCTGTCTTCTCTCAAGACTTGAGAGAGCTTCGCTTCAGACCTGAGTGCCAGCTAACCTCCTCGGGTTGCTTTTCAGGAGCTCTTAGGTTATGACCCCTGTTTCCTAGATGCCTTGTACTCTCCTTGGTTGCACTCTTTTTGCAACAGTGTATTGGTTTTTGCAACAGTGTGTTTTCAAGAGATCTTAGAAAACGTTTTTCTGCACCTTCAGAAAAGCACATAGATGAAAAGTAAACGTTCTAATCCTTCCCTGAATGTCTAAAACGGTATTTTAAAAAAATCTTTCAATTACATTTGATCTATAGTTTGGGAATAGAATTTTAAGTTCTGAATCATTTTCCTAAGAGCATTAAAGCACTGTTCCATCATCCTTTTTTGCTTTTCAAGGTAGAGTTGTCATTTACTTCTGTGTCACGAAATATAGTACAAAATATTTGGTCTCTTTCTATTGAGAAAATTATCAAGCTGGAAAAGTATATAAAATAATACCAACAAAATCTGTGATAGTCATATTTCTTTTTTTTATTTTTGAAAGAAAGAAAAAAAGAATGTAAGAGAGAAATAAAGAGGAAGAGAAAGAGGGAGAGAGAACGGGATTCTTGTTCTATTGCCCAGGCTAGAATGCAGTCTAAAAATGGGTATTAAAAACCTCTTTTATGCCAATAATTGT